>LR736873.1:969331-1143775 GCA_902654985.2 Oryctes borbonicus | reverse complement strand
GGATAAAAGTAATTCCTGCCTAATCACCAATGTCACTCCGACTTATGTAGACAGATAGCATAAAATTACCTAAGAGCGTCCAGAAGGAACCCTCTCATGGTTGTCGGGATTGTAAGTGGATGTTACAGACTAAAGCACCACCTCGGGACGAGACTAACTTGAAACCTGTCAAGCAAGGGCCGCTAAGTTAAAGACAAAGCAGTGGAACACTTTTATGCTGGTGCTTTGCAGTGACGCCAATGAGGAGAATCGTGGAGGAGGCTTACGCGTTGTCGCCGTTAAGGAAATTCATTCAGGCAAACCTGCATTAATGTAATGGTTTGGTTGACGGTCCAAAGCGCACTTCATTATATAAATAATGTATAAAAACTACTGTTGTTTAAATGCTTTGAGCTCCATTTCACCTTCTCAATATTTATTATGATGACCATAAGGAACACGGTAATTTTTTGTAAGGATATTGTGAGCCAGATATTCATTTAAAAAATATATGAAATAAATAATACAAGTAGAATTAATCAATTAACTTTCATCAAAATCTCCCTAGAATTCTCGAATCACTTAATGGAAATTCAAAAGATGTATCTCTAATTCTGCTAAGAGCCTATCCAATGTAGTGCTCCACGAATTCCAAGAAAGACCGTTACAGTTCAGAAACTATCCCGCAAAAACAAGACGTCTTAATTGACAATTCACGTTTGAAATTCCTAATTTACACCGCCGGCAGCACAGAACACTTTACCTAATTGCGTATACATATCTTGTTCCACCAACACATATCGTCTAGGATTATGGGATATATGTACTTACATGAATATGTATAAGTATGTATACGCCTCTTAGCAACTCCATCTATTCACGATGAAATCGAAGCTGAATGCAAATCATTTAATTATGTTCCGTACAGTAGCAATAAAACGTAGTATGTATATGTAAATTGGTTCATCACTGATCGTTTCAGTAAATGAAATTAAACGAACTGTCTTTATTAAACTAAATACAAGGTGAAATAACGGATACTATCAAACTCCTTAACGAGGCTCGAAATTGGACCCCATCAATCACAAAACTGAACAGGCAAAAAAATAAAAATCTTCCTAAATTTAGTTCTTTATTGTTTTATTTTAATTTGGACTAAACCAATAAACAATTAAATGATAATATAAAAATACAACAACAAAATAAGGTTACTTTCAAAAATTTACATATTCAAAAATTAAAGCACTTCATCTTTTTTCGGTATATTGTATTTGTTACTTTTTAAATTTTATAATAAATGTTAATGTAAAAAGTACATTAAGTACATTTTCACCAATTTACAATGAAATGCTTCAATTTTTGGATATATACAATCGATTTTTGTAAGTAACTTGATTCTATCCTACGAGGAGAAGCTAAGACTATCCGAAAGAAAAATATTGAGACGGCCACGGAAGATCGAAGGCGAGGAAGACTACAGAGTACTGTGGAACCATGAAATAAACTGCATGATGAACGGAAAAGACGTAGTCAAACACATAAAACAGCAGGAATTGAAATGGTTTGGGCATGTGGAGAAAAGAGGAAAGGAAGCAATTATAAAAAAAGTAAATGACCGGAAATCACTGAAAGGCCAAAAGTAAGATGGAGGCATCAGGCGGGGAACATAAAGAAATTAGAAGTCAAGGACATAACCTTTTAACTTTAAAGTTTAATGCGCCCTCTGTATATAAGCACTTCACGTGCGTTCTGTTAAATGACCCGATATAATGAAAATTGCATTTTGAAGTAATTTTTAATCACTAAATCCACAAATTATGCTACTTTCGAATATAGGTTTCAAAACTCATCCATATTCTATAGCATCTAGCCTTATGAAGCCCCGATTTTCTTAACGATAGCATTTATTAATCTCTCGAACATAAATAGGTTACGATAGGCTTTCGATTTTAAAAAATTAAAATAGAATTGCACCATTTAATTTAGATCAACCTACTTCAAGGAGTGAGACGGAGCGACGCTAGTCATTCTTCCTCCCATTTCGAAATATCAACCACGTTAAGCGATTCATTAGTACAAGGCAGAAATAGAAGTGGGCCGAGAATGGAACTTTGTGGAACTCCAGAAAGAAAACGTTTCCAATATGATGCTATAAGTTGTCCATTATTATTACATGCAACACAAAAGCAACTGAATCCACTCCGAGATCACGCCGTAAAATCAAAATGCATTCTGATTTTTTTTTAATATGATTATTTTCTCAATAATATTGAGTATAGTAGATGTCAGTGAAATAGATCGATAGTTCACAAATATGGACTTGTATAAGGCTTTATTACAGTACGGTATAGGCAATCTGGAAATTTACCAGTTGTTAGCGACACTGTAATACAATCTTAGGAGATAAACAGGAATTTCATCATACTCTATAGCTCTGGTGTTTCGACAAGTGTTGCACATTCTGTATAGGTGATTTAACATCTACCTTTGTGTTTTAACGAACGATTATAAAATAATCGTTCATATCGTTGAATATTTCCAAATTTTTATTGTATCCATCATGAAAATGCCGGAAATTAACGCCCTCCTTTATTCTTCTTTCCAATTGTTTGGTCCACGTTGTCTTGGGTTTATTAGTTGAATTTCATATGTAATTCTCATACAGTCTCTTTTTAAGCTCTTTTTATTCTTTGACAATACGATCTATAGACTGCTCGGTAAACTCTACCTATTATTACCCTTTATAGTTATTCCTTTTGTTATCCAGTTTCTCGAGATTCATTCGATAACTGTGACTGCTTCATTTGGAGCAAATTTATTCACAACCAACATTAGTGTTTCAAAAAACATATTGTAGGAAGCATTGATTTCGTTTAAGTTCATAATCGGAATCCAATTCATTTTATCAATTCCTCCTTTATCAAAGCCAACCGTTTTGATGTAAATGTTCTTTGTGTAAGTTAAATCGCCCCGTCTTTATAACTGTGTTCGTCTTGTTGGTTGCAAACAAACTTTTTAACATTTTTATCATTTCCGTCGAAATCTATATTGAAGTCACCGCTTACTGTCTCAGTACAGGATAAGCCTAATATCGCATGCAATATAGAACCAAATATCGTTATGAATTCATTAAAGAACACGTGGCCAAATTTCAACGTGTACACGTACTTCATTGATGGCAAATAAAAGGATTTTCTCGTAAAAGATTTTTACTGAATGTATCGTATAATTTCTCATTATTCACAATAATAATACTATGTCACTAGAAGTTTTGCATTCGAAAATCGCTAAAATCCCATTTTAAATTCTAACAAGCTCTAGAAATATGAATGAATGTACGTCGTTATGAGCTTCACTACAGCTCCAAATATAAACTTACACACCCAATTCCAACTTTAAGGTATTATCCTGCTCTCCCACTTCGCTAATTGAACACCTGAAACTCAACAGTATAGCCAACAAACTAAATGAACATGCTTATACAAAGCCCTCATTTTCAAGGGTTCTACTCGCTATGTCATAATTGTATAAGGCCATTTACTTTATATGTAATGCAGTGTATTTGATGGTAGGGAAAATATCCCGGATATTACGGTTTACTATCTATCGGTAATGATATTGAGGAATATTGGGTAGAGTAGTTCTAAAATTACGTTTCGGCAAAGACTTTTAGACGTGCACCAATTTCAATTTCGGTACTCTCGGCAAATGTATTGGGTTACGACATGACACAAGCAAACACGTAAATTTATTATCAGTAAGTTGATAAAAAAATATCCCAGGATATTGATTCAATTTTGCAGTGCTCCTCCTTATAGGTAATAAACGTATTATTTTTTCTCGACGAAATGAAAAAGGGAACGCTTCTCCTGTTGCCGATCGGTCGTGACCGGGTTTGGAAATTAAGAGAACGGCATCATCTCCTGGCGCAAATTCAGCTTTCCAACCGCTACGTTTTTATAGTTGTAGGGAAGGGAAAGGTACCTTCCAACTTCTTTTTAGCCGCTCCCATCCATACGTGCTAGCCGTCGTACAACTCGGAGCAAAGAGCCATGTTTCTCTTAATTCGTTTTATTACTCACGTTCCGTTCTTGAACCCGTCTACTTTTCAGAGATCCATTTACGGACCTGCCTCTTCCTTTCGTTTCGTTACCCTTGCTTTCGACGGACTTACGTGACATGTATTTAGTTTACTTTATAGACACGTTCTCTTCACCACTGAAATCATACTGAACGAAAAGTCTGAACCTGAGAAGACACTAACGCAATGAAGTGACCTTTTTTTGACAGCCAATTTTTTGGAGAGATTTTTTTTCTTTCAAGTAATTTAATTTACGACCCCTCATAAACAGTAAGAAGAAAAAATAAGATTTAAGTCGGTTGAACTATGCAGCGTGTCCCTGAGTTTCCTGAGTAGTATAGACAAAAACAAAAAAATATTATTATTATACTTCGTAAAAATATGTAGGATGTCTATTGAAGAAAGTAGACATGAAATGAAGAAGAATAATACACAGAGTGTTCCATTAAAAAAACCAAACTCATACCGTACATAGGGTAAACTGAACACCCTACATACTTCTAATTTTATGTTATACAGCGCTTGTCTCCGAAGATTTTTTATTTTAAAACTTATTTTCTGTTCACACACTATGTGGACACGCTATATAATGTATTCAAAGATTTGATTTAGCAGCAAAGAAACCTTTATTTGCATTTCATAAAAAATATTCTTTATAAAAGTTTTTCCTTGAATCTAAACATTCATATAATACTGAATACATTTAGAAAGCAAGTGAATTTATATTTACATTTACATGATCTTGTTCAATAACTTCAAATATAAATAATAATATTTCTCCTCGGCATAATTTCCACTTATCTTTACATATTTTACATGCTGAAATTTACGGTCTACTTTCCCTTATATTCAGACATCTATCTTATCTTGCATTTTTACTTTCAACATTTATAAATTGGGGATAAAATATTCCGAAAAATAAAAGAAAAGGTGATAAAACAGAATTTTGCAACGTAATGGAACTAACAATTTTTATTCAAATCTTTTATTTGTTAAAATTCCTGGATTATTCGCATTAATTCTAAAATTTGAATTTTCACTTGTTTAAAATCTATAGTTTTAAGAGAATTGTAAAACAAATAATAATTTGTTTTTATTGTTTTATTATTATTCGATATGTCAATAGTTTGTGCGCTAGAAGCATTTTTAAATGTATAAAAATGATAACACTTCATTACCATATACTGTAGCAGAACAAAAACATACCAATATTTTCCCACCTTTGAATCTCAGTATTTTCAAATTTAAGTACGCGGACATGTTGAATATTCTCCGGTATAAATGGCAAGAGAAACATAATGGAGCTTGGAGACGCTAAGATTATAATCATATTTTATATTGCTTACGCTAGTCGAGGCGTAGAATTCCTACAACCCGCAAATAATAAATTGCCTCCTGGTTATGGTGTTCCTTGGAAAATTTACACTACTGCATTTCTCCGGCATGCAGTATCAGAAATCACATTTCTCCTGGGTAAACTCTGTCTGGCGAACATTGTAACGATGCAACATTAAGCCTAGGTGCTTTTTGAGAATAGCGGGCATTAGTTTAAAGAAGACGAATTCTGTTTTTTGAGGAATTTGATGGATAAAGTATTAATTAAGTTATAGTATTTTTTTGCAATATTGCTTTCTGTAATATGAAAGATATCTTGGTCTTTAATAAAACTTTTCCATTTATAAAATTTGAATAGAAATTAACAACAACTGCGCGATTACTAAAATAACCTAAGCTTCTATGTATTTATACTAAAATTTTTAATTTTGTTAAAAAATAATAGAATATTTAATTTCTGGCAGCGTAGTTACAAGCTGGTCTCGCAGATTTTAATTGCACAAATAAAATCAGAATTACTCTAAGGAACTTGTACAATATTAAGAATTGCAAATAAGTTTTTGTTCGAATTTTAAAGAAGTTTAGATGTATCTCCTCTTGCATCTTCAGATTCTTACAGCGACCACCATTTAACAGAAGCTTTGAAAACAATACCCCAGATTGATACACCAATGTCCGCTTGTAATCTTTTCTTCTTTCACTTCTTACACAGTTTCCCATGCGCATTTGTTTCAGTTAGACATTTAGGTGTGAGGTAAAGGATCCGAGGAACCAATTAACGTTTGACATAAATCCAACTACACTGTTTACATACAAATATACATCCCGCCTTTATTTGCTTAATAATGTTGCTTCCTATACAGCTTTTTAAACTCCAAAGAACATTGGAGTATTGCACAATGCCATCGATTTGTCTTTTCAAGGTCAAGCCATCGTTAATTAATTTGCCCTGCTACTTCTCTATTTGCCTTTATTAATCAGTAACCGTTAAAATCAAAGATTTACGTGACTTTGGTCATAAAATTATTAGTAACGAAAACATGCATATATTTAATAACAAAAACAATTAAAACTCAGGCAATCTATTTGTTTTTCTAAATTACTCTAACGAATTCCAAAAGAAAATCTCATTTGTTTTAACGTCATAAAAACTAAAATTTAATCTTTTTGATATGTATAACTTTGAAATGTTACTTCTTTTGTACTTCCCTTTTCTTTTATTAACAGCGATGTGTATGTTTCCTTTTGTTATCAATTAGAATATTTATTATTATGTTAGAAATACAACACAAACTTTTTGTTATTGAAAGTTATTTTAGAATTGGCAGATTAGAAAACACACAGTGGGTTCATGGAATTAATCAATGTATTTTTATTTTCGTCACCAATTCCCTAATCTTGCTATCACGTATGAACAATTGGCTGGTCGAATTCATGTTTGTCTCACTGTGATCTACATTTACAGTCGATAGTCTGCACAGTTGTGATAATCGTTAAAGAAATGTTTTATGCACAAGTATTGTTTGCACCGCCAAGCTAAAATGCACGGCTGCTGAAAAGGAACGATCTGGTCTGGTAGCCGATCTCGATATCTCTTCTCGTTTCTGAAATATTGCGAAAAATTTTTTTGGGGGCAACTTCAAGCCCTCGTCACACCCCCTAAAACCAAAAGCGGGACGCGAAAAAAAAATACGCGTCAAATAATTTTCTGTGTTCTACATTCCTACCAAATTTTATCAAAATCGGAGAGAGACACTTGAATACATTTCCTTGTCAGTAATAACATTTGAAACTTCTATTAAATAAATTTTCACCACCTGCGGATTTGGGATCACTCGGACCCAGGTTCGCAAGGATTTCAAGATTGGGAAAAATAAAATTTTCTTTTAAAAATGTAATTTCTAAATTTAGTATTCGATTCAAAAATTAGCTATGGGTTAGGGATTAAAATAGACAAAGCTTCATATAAAATAAAAGTTAACACGCACCCAGGTATATTTCTTTAATTTATTTCTTAATCGTCTTAAATTTGCAAAAAGAAAAGATGATACCACAAGTCGAACCCCGAATTTTTTAATTGTATTCATTTCTAAATGGTCCTATTACAATATATTGGAGAAATCATTGAATACACGTATAAGTGAGAATTTAATTGAAGGCACTATATGAAGAAATATAAACAAAATATGTAAAACACCGAATGGTATGTAATTATTTATGTTTATTGTGCCGAAATTTCTTTCAATTTACTCTCTGGTGAGAAACAATTGGGGAACAATATTTGGAAATTAATATAAATTTAAAATGAACGACGACTGAAAATCTACACTACCAACCAGTAAAAAGGATGTAAAATTTAGATCAGCTATCAAATATGTTAGGTAATTCTTTCAGCCTTTAATCAGTTCCAAACCATTAACTTTATAATTGACTCTGCAATTCTCACGTGAAATAAAAACTTCTCTGTTGAAAAACATCCCTCTATTAAACATTGAATATGCGTAACTCTAAACATATCCGCTTGTTATCTGCAACTAGCAATTATTCACAAAGGAGAAGTGTTCAGAATGCGATCGTGTATTTCATTCAGCGATTGGAGATAGATGATGATTGCGACCGATCCGTAACAATTTCATTATCCAGCTAACATTTCCTCATCACGAGTCCGCTTCAAATCGAATATCTGCTTAGCAACATGTAAACAAAAACCTCGCTACTGTAAAATCAATTTTTATGAAAGCGCCAACCTATCAAATCGAGTGTGATTCATTTATCATTTCGTCTCGTCTCTTATGGTGTAGTATTTCGCAGCAACTTGATCAACTTTGTAATCAATTTCGAAGGCGGAAGTATTGAGTTATCAATACATACTAATTACCGGTATTGCAATAGATTTTATCTAACCATGCTATTAATCTTTAGTATTTTTCTTGAACAATTTGGTTTAAATGGGAAAAAAAAACTCTTGAACTTAATGACCTATTTTCTTTAATTACGTGAAAAAGAGATGAGAAAATATGAGTTCTTTTACATTATCTTTACTTGTATATACAATACATTCCCTGGAAGTTGATCGGTTCCTCCCGACTCACCCTTTACAGAATAGCTTTTTTTTACATTTTGTATGAGAAATCAACAGAAATTAAAAAAGTTGTATGTGAATAATTTAAGAAACTTGCCGCAAGGTCGGAAGTTATCCCAAGTTACATAATTTCGCGGCATATAAATGTAAAACATTAAACAAGAATTTAATGAAAGTGTCATAAAATTATCCTGCACTATCGTCACATTCTGCTATTAAATTCTGGCGTTTAACGTTTTACTATAGAATTATACACCTGGTATCTAGGACCAGATAAGGAACAGAACTGCTATAGACTATTATCATAGCTTAACCCTGTAATAAAAAGTAGTTTACCTCAGAGGTACACGCGTGAATCTCCGGTATTAGTAATATCTCATTTTCTGAATATATTATACTACTTGCGTGCAGGTTTTAATGTACAATTACCTCTAAAGCGTGAAAAAACAACGTCAACAACACCATCAAGTTTGCCCGAACCAAGTTTAAGCACAATATAAAAATGTCCTTGGTGTGATGTCAATAGTTACTTATTTTGCAAATAACACGAAAGTATCGGCACATTTCGCATCACACAAGTTTAATTAATCAACCCGAGATAGCTGGTTCAAGAATACGTCGATCCTCATTTTCAACCGTTTTTCGATTAAGTTTGAATTTAAAAATAAATTATTGTTTACGATTTTGTAATAAAAATTATTAATAAATTTGCTTTTCAAAATAGTAAAAGCACTATTAATGTTTATTATTATTATTATTATTATTATTATTATTATTATTATTATTAATGTTCGAGTTATTTTTTTCCTAGTCAATTGATGCGACTATTTAACCATCATTACGATGATTGGACAATTTAATCGTGTTCATCAGAGGCTAAAACTATGCAATAGAAAAGCTTCGTTTAGAAAGAGCTCTCAAAGGCTAATGCCACTCCATTGGAGGCAACATCAAACTAGACCAAACACTATCCTTCCATTTCTTGTAATTTTTTTTTTGTTTTCGGAAATTCGAAAAGAAGAAGTAAAACACAGTAATTAATTTAGAAACATTTTTGGTTTAAAATATAAGAATTTTAGCTTAATTTGGAATTTATATTCCATCATTAATATTATTCCTTTATGTGTATCATTTCTAAAATACGTCTTGTCTTTTTATTGGTTTCTTTGACGAATATTTTTATTTTATTTAAATTCAAATTAAATATATGTGCTCTAGTATGAGCATGTTTTTTCAACAATCAATCGGAAAATAAAAACCAATTCACCGATAATATCAATTCAAGGAGGCACAATTTATGAAAATAATAATAGTCAGGCTTAGGACGGGCAGAAGAATTGTTTTATTTTAAAAATTTCCAAATTGTTTTTGTCATATTTTATGTTTCTTTTGTTGACACAAAATATTCTTTCCTCTTTTAAATTTTGTTCGGAAGGCATTTGAATTTAACGGGAAAAATTCATTATTTTTCCTCATTTTGATTTAATTTTAAATTTATAGACTTTTTGTAACTACAAATAAAAAATGCATTAATTAATTACTTTCTAAAAACTCTTATATTATAGCTAAACCGTATGTAGTACAGGTTTCAAATATTATCCTTATATCAAACATATTATATATTATATCAAGCCCTTATGGTGTCTTTCTCAGTGACTTTCTAAGATTGTCTTGGTACTTTCCTTCTTATTCATAACATAACATACCGCGAGTCGTCTCCCATGAACACCCAGTTGCAACGAAAATACCCCTCGATCAGCCAAGCTCAAATATCAAAACAAACGCGAAACGAAAACCGTATGTCGGTAAATTGCCATTATTCTTTCTTACGCCAAAATTAATCCACTTAAAGAACCTTGCAAAAACTTATGCAAACCGATACACAGTTCAAAACTTCAATAAATCTCGCTATCGTTGAAGTGATAAACAAGGTAATAGTTGCTACCACTCCATAAACAAATATACATATACCATACCTCATTAATATTGATTGTAGCTATCCAGCGTAATAATTTCATCCCCTCTATTGAATACTCTACCAAGAACAATAGCTTCAAGACTTATTGAAAACAACATTAGGGAGTAACCAGCTTCCTTTACTGCAAAAGGCACATCATCTGCCACTGATACTAATTATTCTGAGGATAATTCTAATCTTATTTTATGATTAATTACTTGCTTCGCGATTAAATATAATTTTTAGAAAATTCGTCGAATTCCACGCTCAGCACACCCGGTGTTGATGCTGAGAACGGAGTAAAGAAAAACAGAAAGCCGTCGAGAAATAGGGGAGGAAAATTGACAGAACGAGGCGACGTTCGAGGGCTACGAGGTAGGCGAAGCAGAAGGAAATTGGTGGCAAGGGTATCGGAGCGTGTTAACATTGCAATAATGAGATCATCCACTTACCGGTAACTAAGTTGGCGTGATGAAACTGGCACACGGCGTCCGCTTCATACCAGGAGATGCGATCTCGGAAATAGCGGTAGAAGACAGGGAATCCCTCCTCGGGCAACACCCAAGTATTACTGATGTTCACCTGAAACCAAGCGAGATTATTTTCCTTCTGGAGTTTACACGCGAATGGAAATTGCTGACAACTAAGATAGTAGACGTTATCTAGTTTCTTACTTATTTTCTTCGTAGAAGCGTAGATCCCTACGAAAAACGAATGATGGAAGATTGTCGGTGCTTAATTTCTTTTTGCAAGTCGATTATTTTGTCTGTCTGTCCTCGAAATGCTTAAGATTCTGCAGTCTATTACAATCTGTTTATAAATGTGTTCCTAAATTAAATTTTTGCTTTTAATACAGCAAAACGGCTGAGTTGGGAATTAATTCTGCTTAGAAAATATTCCCCACGTTCTAATTCAAGAAAGCATTTACAAATGGTGAACTTGTTTGAAAACGTCTGAAAATTATCATTACATTTCATAAAACAAAATTGTTCCAGTTACAATTTTTATATCAATTTAGTAAAATTTAGTTGTCTATAATACGATAATATTAAAATGCTGCCTGGCACCCCCGAAAAAAATCTGAACTTAAGCTTCATCTCCCAGTAAGTTGTTCGGACAATTGGATAGGTCTGAAGGCGTTCAAAGCGAGAAGCAGACGACTAATCATATATTTATACCTACTAGGAATTTTAGTGTCAATATTTCATAATTAAATTACTTGTACTTTACCAATTAAAAAGAATATGTTATTCGATTTATTGCGAGAAATTAAATTTTCGGAACATGGTCTTTATATGTAACGGTACTGATTGCAAACTCCTTTAATTCTTATTTTAAATAATAATTGAGACTTTTTATAATTTCCTAGCACGCAGCTTTCTCAGGTCAAGTGATTCTAAAAGAATTAATTTCACAATAACAATATTTTATTACAAAGAAAAATGGGGATGAAGTTACAGTTATTAACAACAAATATAAAATAAATAAAAATATGGTTTATTACTGAGAATGGGGCCCCCGAAAATAGAATAAAATAAATGTTAATTTAATATACTACTAAAATTTACGGCAAAAAGAACTCAGACAGCCTTGAAACAAATATAAATACAGAAATAAACAAGAGAAATATTTCGATGGCGGGTGCGATCCCTTGGAGGGAAACCGACAGTGTACCGCTGGAAAAAGACTTTTTTTATGCCATCGGGGTGATGTTATCCTAGTTTTCTCGGGCCATTTCCTAAATAAGATGCACTAACCATCCATCACCAATCACAAAGTGCACAAATATCATAAGGGAAGAAAATCAATACATTTCTCCGAGTCTCGCCTAATTTTTACATATAAAATATTTGAAAAAATATGCACTCAACATACAGGGGAGAAATAAAAAGAAAAACACACAAAATAGGTACATTTAGGAAATTAAATAAATGAAACCAATTAGTTAGTATTACATAAAAATAAATAAATATTAATTAAAACAATGTTTGGAATTGAGCGTCCCATAACTAAATTCGCACTGCAGCAGTTTCAATAAATGAAACTAATCCAACCATTTAAACCAATATACCTATCCACATCATTACACACAAACGATATTAAACCTTCGGCCTAGCTATTCCCACATAGAAACCAAATTAAGCCATTCTCCGTTTAATCTCTCAAAACTGCATGCTGCATAAAATTTGAAGCTTTTAATATCAACTTTAGTGCAATGTAATGTTCGTTCTAAGTGTTGAATTTAGTGTCCATAAACTTCGAGCTTAATTGCGTTGAAATTTAAAAGTCGGGCTACACTTTCTTAATTGATTAGATTAGCATCCAATTAAACAGAAGAACGTTTGTATTTTTAGATCATGTTTATTAAAGAAAATAGCGATTGAAGTAATGCTTAAATTTTCGGAATTAGTTTTTGACTGACAAAATGTCTCTTTTGAATCACAGGTTTGATTTTTATAGGATACAGATGATAAAGAATGAAGACAATATGGTATCAACGAAGTTAAAACATTGTATATAAAAGTTGAGAGAATACACAAGGAAAACAAATATAGAAAGAACCAGCTAATAACTATATTACATCTGCATTATTTAATAATCATAAAGAATTCGTTAATGATTTCCCAAACGCGTAAAATTTGCTACGCTTAAAGAGCCCTTTTTCTTCTCTACAGTTTCTGAAGATATGCACTTATATTTAATTTGAGACAGGTGGTATTGTTGACATAATAATTAATAATTAACAGTAAAAACGCTCTACTTACAGACACAACGCCTATTCACGTAAATTCCCTATATTAAAGTCCTCTGAGAGTTGATTAAAAAAAAGCTCGTGAAATAGAGAATAAAGTTACGTTTTAAGTAAATCATATCGAGCATGATAATAAATGTTTGCAATGAGGATGAAAAATCGAAGCCGATATATTGTCATTCACTTTCCATTTACGCTGTATCATCCGAAATAACGCATCGAACACTACGAAAACACACATCCCTTCGAACCGTAGGCTACGATAAGTTAGTGAAGTCTGGGTTATGTATCCTTTTCTTACATTCGATGCTTCGCTATAAGTAATAGTGCATATGAAAACGTAGACACTATATTATCTATTTCTATTTCTTCTAATCTCTATGTAGAATAGATGTAAGATATAATAAGATACCCTAATTAAATAAATAAATTACGATTATGTTTAAAAAATACAAAAAAAAAATAACAGTACACGTTAAAATATTAATTATAAATGATTATCGAAAAGTTCCGCACTACGTATCGCAAGGTATGTACTATCGCGTAGTTTCGGTTGCATAAACCATCGACAAATTACCGAGCTTCGATTCGCATTTAATTTGAGAAACATGGTACATGTCAACAGTTCCAGCTTCTCCACCTGATTAATTGGTCAATGACCTGATGCATACATTGGAGGTATAACGAAAGAGTCAGCATTTCGCTCAAAAGACCTTTCAACGAATTTGAAGAACTATAGCAGGCAATATAAACCTATTTTCAACAACTGCGTCAACTACCTTTTAACATGTTCAATGGCCTGCAAAATCGTAATGAAGGTTGATAGCACGCATTCCAAACACATAAATCCTACGAATTAAAAAATACATACAATTGGTGAGTACTGCACTACAGATATTACACTCACCATTAACTATCTTTTTAAGTATTCTATGTGTTGTGCTTTATGCTGAACTCATTCATTCACTATTAGCTTTCTATATTGCGCCATCATCGTCCACGTTATTTTTTTGTGTGACAATCTCCGCCAGGTATGCAACTGAATCTCATAAGTTTTCACTGATTATTGTGCGATCTGAAATTGCCTGCGTGAAATGTGTTTAATAATATAGCAAGTAACGTTTTACCGTCGTAATAACAAAATAACTTCCTCCACGAAATGCCCGTAAAAGACAAGTAGAGCGGAATAAAAGTTAGTACTTAGTTTATTAACGCTATAACGCAATATTACCTCTCAAAGAAAGTAGTTATTAGATAACACTCTCTAACTCTAATACGTTCATCGTAAATGGAAGCCATCTTAGTTTCTTAGCGCGAACTGACATTGGACATTAATTGACGGCAAAACTATAATTAAATTTCGCTGGATTCGAGTGCCTCGAGTCTGTACGATCTAGTAAAAGTTGACAAAGTTTCGAATCTTTCATTCTCAATGTGCGTCTTCTCGACGAATGATTTAAACTTGATGAAATACCGGCGTTAATAGAATTTCATCGATTTCGGTCTTTGATGTCTTCCTCTGGCATTGACGTGTCATCAGCAGGAAATGCTTCTCAGAATATTCCTGGGAAATGTACGTCGGTAATATTTTCGTGATCTTTTTCGAACATCTAACATAATCGGATATAATGTGTGCTCGGCAAAATTATGGAATAAATTTGAAATAATTCGTTTTTCAATGACACTCAAATAGGTCAATTTTATTTTTTTTAAATAAATATTTTGCATTTGCTCACTTCTAGTTTTGAAGTAATGACGGCCTCGATCATTTTTCTAAATCACAATTTTCTTTTTTTTATTTTGATAACACATTTTAGTATTGTGAAGGACTTTTTTCTTCAATTTATTAACCGCTAAAATTTATCTTTAATTTATCTTTTCTTTTAAAATTTCTGATTCAGGTTTAGGGGCTATATAGCGTTTCGGAACCTTGGTTTATTTCTTTTCATATATATTTTGAAAAAGGAATAAACCAATGTTCCGAAACATAATATAGCAACGTTATTCAGAACAAAAAAAACGGAAATCCTAAAAGCAAGCACGGTTTTAACATGACACAATGTCTCCAAAACGATATAGGGATTTTCGCCAAAACCTTTTTTGAGTGTAACCAAATCAGTTGTTTCGCTGCAATTCACTGAGGCGAATGTCTTGTGGAGGCACATTATAATACTAAATACCTTTACTATACAAATTACCACTTAAAACATTCAGATAATTTTCAGGATTGATGCACGATGTGTACATAGATCGCTTCACAGTTTCAAACCGCCTTAAATAACCTCTACAAACTTGTTTAAGCATGTACACATTTAGCAAGTACACATCAGCAAGTTCTTAATTATGTAAGCAATACGAAGTTTACTGTAGTTTCATCGTAGCTCCAAGCTATTTAAAACTATGTGTGTATACACCAGTTATGGATTATGCATTAACAATCTGTGAATACGATAGAGTGTAAGCTACATGTTTTGTGGACGTAATCTACGAAATGGTTGAAGTATGTATGTACAGGAATGTCCGAATGAGAGACGTACGATAGAGGTAAGCGCCAACATTTCAAGGCCTGAAATTCATCTCTGTGCCGCAACGGACTAAAATGTTGCTAACAGTGCTATTAGCCTTGAAAAAGGCAAATGTAGATTTTATTTTAATTAGTTTACCTATAACTGACTTTCCTTCATCACGTTGTCAAAAGTAACTAAATTATGAATGACGCTGTTGTCCCTCAAAGTATCGAAGATCAGCTGCATGGGATGATGGGGAAAATTCATTTTACATTATTCGTAGATTAGCAAAAGATTGGTCAAAACGATTTCGAATTGGGCGGGAATTCTTGGTATACGATTTAAGAACAGGGAAGACGATGGAAGTGCTGACGGACAACCCTTGCCCTTATTGAGAATCCTGCATTAAGAGATCGACGCTTGAAGGTGAAAGAAATATCAAAAATCTCGGGGCTTTCTGATACAGGTGTTTATCGAATCTTTTGCGATTATTCAGATATAAATAAAGTTAGAGCAAAATGGTGGCCTAAACATCTGAGCACTTTAGCACCAGCTTTCCCCTTTGTAGGTTTAAATAAAAATCCCTGCGGACGTGTTAAAGAAAATTGTCGCAGGCAATGGTTCTTTACTATGATTCTTTATCTCTATATTTATACTTTATGATTTTTTATAATTCTGAGTGCGTTCTCTTATAGATTTTAAAGAAAAAAAAAAACACTATACAGCATTCCTGCACAAATTACGACAAAATATTTGGGAGAAAAAACGTGAAAACTGGCCAGAGTTATTACCGCCTTCCGTACAGTGACTACTATCTATTCTCAAATTTGAAAAACGACCTTCGCGGGCACCACCTCAATCACGAGAAAAATATGAAGGCAGCAACAAAAAGAGGGGGTATTTTTAAGGGTATAGAGTTGTTGCTAAAACGTTGTAAAAGTGTATTAATATCAGGCGAAACTACACTGTTACTTTCATACTCACGCAGAGAATTTTTTACGCTATCCTTGTATCTTTCGCGTAACAAATTTTCGTGCTATTTGCCCTTTCTTCTACACCAAATCATGTAAGATAACACAAACGCGTCCTGAACGAATTGATCGGACTTTTTTCGAGACACTTTTTGCCTTTAGCCGTGTTATATCGACGATGTCGTCATTAAAACGAAGGCAGCTCTTTCTCCATATACCATCCGTTATAATATTTTCACGTACTGATTTTCTGCGGTACAATGAAGAAACTTTTCTCGTATTACGTTTTGTCAGAGAAAGTTTAATATAGGTAAATGACGTAGTGGAATGTTCTTATTTTTCTTTTGTAGTCGTATTTCTTTCTCAGAGTAATGAGCTTTTCTTTATAGATGGCATAACAGGGCTTCATTAAAAATATACGAGAACGTAAATGACGGTAATATAAAGAGTAGGCGTTGGGTAATTGAAATATGCTGATCTCCGACAAGGTTTCATTTATCTTAAAGAAAGGAGTGCCAGGAAAATCATATTTAGAATAGACGGTATTGGATTGGTTGTGTTAATTTTGATCTATTTTCTTTTATTGAATACAGTTAAAAGTCTCTCTTTTATACACAACATAAAATACATACATGTATAAGGCAAAAAGCATACAAAGATGTATAGGGCTTAGCACAGTGTTAAAACATACTACAAATGAAATTGTTCAATTCTGTTCAAATAATTACTTTGAGTTTTATTTTTAATATCACAAAGTATTGTCTGTAACTTGCTATGTACTTTCGGACCCCAATAATCAATGTACTTTAGGTGGTTGTTAAACAATAATACGACACTTTCAGTAAGTCTTTCCCCCGCGTAACATACCGTGTGTTTATTTGAAAACCTCCCACCCTAAATTTCTGGAAATCTGGAAATCTATGAAAAATTTCCTGAAACACGTAAGAAGTACTATCGAGGGGAACAACTTTTTTATGCAAAAATTGACTCACCCACTTAAACCCCCTACCCACGATAACTACCCCCTTGAAAATCTTAAATGGTCTTTTGAAGCAATACATTTTGGCGTTTAATTATTTGAAATCGATCGATTCGTTTTCAAGATTTTTAAGAAAATCTTGTGGTTTGGTTTGGTTTGTATGAGATGTGATCTTATCCGCATGCCTTTCGTTAAATGTTGCGGCAGTGCGTCGAGCACATTGATTTTCGGCTCCATAAATTAATACCATTTTAACCCAAATATTCTCCATTAAATATAACTTAAATAACCATACGGTTATTTATTTTCCTTGTTTTTCAGAAATTTAAGATTTTCAAATGGGTAGTTCTCGGGAGTAGGGGGTTGAAGTGGATAAGTCAATTTTTACATAGAATGTTGTCCCCTCGATAAAACTTTTTACAAGGTTCAGGAAATTTTTCATAAATTTACAAATTTCCAGAAATTTAGAGTTGGGAAGTTTTCAAATGAACACGGTGCACTACTTTTGTGAGAGTTATTAGATTTTCGAAAAGTACTTACAGCTTATTTTAAAACATTACAACTTTTCGTTTGGAAACTGCAAATAATGCATTCGGTGCTATTATTTAACTATGCAACATTTTAAAATTATCAAATCAAAGCATTATGTAAATATGTGTAACTATGCAAGACATGTTTATGATTACTTTGACATTATGTCGTCAAATAGCAAAAAAAAAATACGAACGAACCGCTTTCGCCTGATAGTTCAAGTAAAAATAAAACTAAACGTACAGATATAAACAATAAACCTCGTTCTTCCCTCTAACGCGAGCTACGACTTATCGGGACTATTGTACTTCCATTTGTTTTTAATAAATTGGCACTATCTAAGAAGTTAGAAAATGAACCGATGCTTGATAATAAAAATATTTAAAATTGGGGAGTGTATTACTTGCAAAATAATTCTTATTTTTGATAAAATAATTAAGAGATTCGTATGTAATTTAAAACGTATTCCTGCGATAATAACATTTATCACGAAATCTTAATGATGTTATTTGACCTCTAAGTTCTTTTCTATTAAATCACCTATCTATACGTCAAAACAAGGAAACCCTTTTGTTTAATGTACTTCACATAAAATCAGAGTAATCAAACACCAGAGAAAAATACACTCAAAGTAAAATAAGACAGCGAAAAGAAGCAACTTGATCTTAATGTCTCTTCTGTTGCGTCGAGCTTTTTTCTGTACTTTACAAACAACTTCCAAGAAAAAAGAAAACAAAACTTCTCCCCCGTATCATGAACGGAAGACGTGCACCGACATAACCCGAAACCTTTTTGTTCAGAATCGCGCGTGTCAGCCCAAAATTTTTCCCATTGTGTTCTCTTTGTTTCGCTCCAATACTTCGTCGTCAAAGATTTACAGCGATAATGGCCAATAGAATAGACACAACGTCAGGCGAAAATCCGCATCAAAAACTTTCAACATAAGTCACCTAGATAACTTTTTCCCTTGTGCGAAAAGTGTTCGTTAAACTGCGAAAAACAATGAATGATAAATTAAATTAGATATCCGGAGAGACTGAAAGAAATCACGTCGGAATTACTGTAGGAGGATTAAAACAGACCGGCAGAAATTACTAAGCTATAAAAAAGAGAAACAAAAACGATAATAAAAAAACAACTAATAAAATCCTACCGTAGGTTTTTTTTTAATTAATTTTAATTATCATAGAATATTCATAAAAAAACATTCGAATAGACAAACAATGTTATTGGAATAATTATTAATGTAGGTATGTATTTCACACGCTACAATAACATTAAACAATAAAATTATACATTTAATAAATACCTCACGTTCATCACCAATTAATATTATTGTCGCAGCTTTTCTTAGAACTAACTTCAAGTATGTGAAACAACTAACTTACCGCTCTAGCTGACACGTCAGTGAAGATCGTGGTTGCGAGTACGAAAAGCAACGCTACGCGAGTTTTCATATTTCACTCGTGGTATCGCGCACTCAACTAAAAGCTCAGGAAGCTCGCTTAGTACGCGAATGTGGAATAAATCCTGCTGCGGTTATAACGGAGCTTTCCGCAACTGGCGCTGTGATCTCGTAGCGAATCCTGCCGGTAAACAAGAGAATTGTAATATTTGATAATATGAAAGGATACTGTATTTATATGCAGGAATCTCATATAAATGCTTGAATCTGGCTGTAGACAGTTGCCTTGAAATGTTCTATAGTATTCTGTTAGAAAGCTTTTTTACTTCAAAATAGTTACAGGAGTGGCTAAATCTCAAGCTGCATTCCACTTCAATTTAGCTTTGTTTTGGATATATGGAAGCACGCATTTATTCTTAATTTCACCAATTATTTCATTAATGGTGACAAGTAAATATATTCTAAGCAGATGTTTTCTTATGAACAAATATAATAACAGGTAACTTATTTCCCATTTTCTTACAACGCGTACACATTTACAAAAATGACAAAATGAGTCGGCTTAAAAATTTAGGAAGCTCATCATTAAGCTCTAGCAATTAAAAGTAAATTGAACAGAGTTTTGTAAAATTCAAAAGCAACTGTTTAACGTTTAGGCATAAATTGTTTTGTATTTCTCACGATTATTTATTGTTTTATTAACGTTCAGTCAGACGGGCCTCAATTTAATAGTTGCACAGTTTATGTTTTTAAATGACGATAGCTTTTTCAGCACATTATCGGCACAATTTCGAATTTCTGCACGATAATGTGTTGAACGGGTGTGTTGTAGAGGAATATTTGGGTAAAGTGCGTCCATTCATTTTTATTATTTTAATTTCAATATTCGTTAATTATCAACATTTAATATAATATTATAGAATTCGAATTATTTCTAGTTAATATTCAAATTCTGGCATTTTGATATTTTATACCATTAATTCTTTATTTCTTAAAAGAAAGGCTCCATTAATTTAACTTTATGGGGAATAATCAAAGTCCCAAGTTATTTTCAATAATTGACATCTTGAAAATACTTTTTGAATCAAACACACACAGTCATGCAACACGCATATTACATGGAATCCAGTAGTCGAAGTCATCTACGACATCAAAAGTCATTATCGTTAGGCTAAACACAAAAGTATCAGGTCGTTTGGATTAGCATTGCTGTGTCAACGAGTAAACAAGTGGACGGATAGAAAAACATACTCTCGACAACAAGACATTTTTTTGAAAAACGTATCATATTTATTTAAAACTGCTAAAAGTACTTTTACAGAGGCTATGTAAAACGTCTGAAGGGAACTTAAGAAAAGAATCTGGAATATCAGCTTGAAAGGATGATAGAAAGTTAAAATTTATGTCAACTACTTTTGCTAATGACTTCGAGGGTTGACCAAAATTAACAAGAAAAAACAACGTAATGACACCATCTAACTAAAACGAAAATCTATTTAGTTCACAAAAAATTCTATAGGCCCTCTTTTAAAACAAAACAAATTAAATCTATAACATTCAAATTATACCACATTTCGTGAACACAGCGCAGACGTACAGAAACATCAGAAATTTCACATAATCAGCTGCTTGGTCTAAATTGATGTTTAGATAGAGAAGGAAAGCACAGATGCGCAAACCGATAGTACTACGAATGAGGTTTGTAAAATATTAGAGATGTGAGTATACAAAGCTTAACTTTATCAACGTTTTCTTGGAAAGATCTATTTCCCAAATATTGAAATCGTACATAGTAAATTACAAGTTCATAGTATTCAACAGCGAGCATTTAAACGCCGTATTTAAGTCTATGACCCCGATACATTTGGAGCTTTCGGCGCGTACCAATCTCTGAAATAACGCTAGTGGATAAAAGCCCGTCAGTTTTCCGCAAGACTCAGTTCAGCGAAAGTTGTGGCGGCGCATGGAAATGGCCCAGATCAAAGAACCACCCGGAAAAAGAAGACAGCATTCTTTCAGAAAACTTAAGAGAAAACCATGAATTATAAGGTATTGACTGATTTTTAGTAGCCAATATATTTTAAAATTAGTGTAGAGCACATTTTGTTAAATACTTTAACACAGCAAAATATACATATTAAAAAGTATTTATAACATTACAAACCTTTAATTAAATTATAATTACCTAAAAAAGCTACAAAAGGAAACTGCTATTCTATAGTGCACTTGGCAATACTAGACAACTTTATTTATTTATAATTATTAATAAAACAGAACTTACTCATAACAACCATGTGCTACAACTTTGCAAAAGTTTGTTTGCCTGGGTATCACAAAATTTATAATAATGTTGGATTTATAATCACATATAATCTAGTTTCTATGTGTATGATTAGGTTACATTCTTTAAATAACATATATATGCAGCAAAAATCCTTTCAGGGCCGCAAATGGACTTAATAGTGAATAACAAAAACCTAAACAAGTCGGAGCATTTTCAAATTAAATTAAGATAATTAATAAAAATCAACAATAGTACCTTCAAAAGTAATTGACTAAATTAATCAATTTAACTTTCTAAACCAAGGCTTTTATAATTTTATTCGCATATGTGTACACAAAATCTTATTTCAAACCAGGATTGATTAAATGTTGAAAGCCCAAAATCCGGAAATATGATATATTTTTCCATTAATTAAAGTTATTTGTATATGTCCTTTGTTCTCCTAACTTCTAGAAAAACAAGTTAATTTGCATCTTTTCTTGATTACCACCATACATATTTTAGAAAAGTCATCAGAGAAATTAGATTTTTTACAACGCTGGTACATATTTTCTTTTATTTTTTGAATCATAACGTCGTAACGGTTTCCATTAAGACCTCGAATTTTTCCACAACACACACACCTTTTATATCACTTACAGGACATAGCAATGTCTGGACATCGCCCACAGTTTGCATCGACTACTTGGTTTCCGGTAATAGACTGTAAAGTTTACCAGTTGTTACTTAAACTCTGCTGGCTTAAGGCTTTTTCTTAAATAGCGGCTACTATTTGAGAGGAAGTAAGCAAGCCGCTAGCAAGTAAACAATCTTTATTAGATGGCCCATAGAAACTACTTATATTCGTTCTTCCTTGGATAACTTCATTATTTATTATTGACTTAAAGTAATTGAAACGAATAAGAGAAGGTTGATGTCATCATACTCAATGATTGTTCCAATGACTTACCTGATTCTGTTATGGCAAATTGACAACATAAATATTAACAGCCGTTCAGTTTCGAAAACTGTTACCACGAGAAAATGATTGATTTTAGACTACCTGCATTTAAAAAAAATCCCTAGAAATAATAACCAAAAATAACACTAATATAGCTCGTAATACTGATGGAAAAGCAGTAGTTGGCACCAGAAGATATGCTTTTTTTTCTGCTTTTGGAGATTAGTGACAAGTTGAGAGGCAAGTAGGGATGCGAGGTAGGGAAACCGTCAGAACAACGCTGATTATGCCGGGTAAACAATGACATGTGCGCTGGTTAGTGCTTTCCTTTGCTCATATTACCTTTGCCGTGGATGACTACATCAGCACTATAAGCTATATTTGCATTCATATCTGTAGTCACACAGACGGCAGGTTCTACGTTGGCTCCCGATCACGGATTGGATGTCCACATTATGTGAAAGTGTGAACATTTTACACTTTTGGCCGAACATTGGCTAGCAATGTTCTTGCATCCTTACCTGATCTTTGGACGAAGTATCTACTTTTGTCGTGCACCGATCTTTAAGGAACATTTCTTAAAGATTAGCTCACTGTCAGCGACCGTGACGTCACATGTTTACAAATCTTGGCAACTGATCTTCAACTGACGCTGCACCGACTGAGTTGGTTCAACATCGACCAACACTTTTTAATAAACCTATTCCCATTACAGTATTCCATATGTATACTAATATCGATATACCTTCTTCTTTAATAGAATCCTAAAATTTAAAGTGTTGCAATCATTTAATATGTTGTACAATTACCAGCTCTATCCAGTAACAGGAAATCGTATCGATTAATCAACCAAATAGTATTAGGGTTTTTAAGAATTGCATTCGACGAGTTACACGTAGTTCGTTACATCTAGAGGGTGTATATCTAAATATATAATACCAAAACTTCACACATACAACGTTAAACTATTCATCAGCGACTCCAATTCGCCTTATTTAATATTTATTACAAACTTCACTAACACCATTTAGAAACAAGTTGCAGATAACTAGTTTGTTCAACATCCGCTGTAATTAGAACTGAAGTTAAGTCTCTCGCACGTGATTAAGCTTGTTATAGGATAATTTTCATAAGCTTCATGAATATCGCATTACGTTAGCAACAGAAACTTATGCTTTGCATTTGATTATTACTAAGTGTAATACTACACAAATTGCAATTTGATGCAAGAACGTAATAGGATAAAGCTTGGCCGAAAAGGTGCATTTATAACAACAATAATGATAATAATTATTTATTGTCTATTGCCTAGCACGATCATTAGAGTAGATATTAGACTGGTCATAAACAGACAGAAATATAACAATAAATAAACACGTTAAAACACTACATAAATGAAATATATAAATTTATAATTAACAATTATGCCCCACTGCAGCTGTTACCTCATTAATGCTTGTAAACCCAAGTACTTTGAGATTGAGTAGTACATATTTTTACTTACAACATCTTTTAATTTGGTAGAAAACTTGCCAAAGTCAGATTCTTTTCATATGTAGCTGGGTAAGTAGTTATATAAATACATGCCGGCGTATTACGGCCTTCTTTCAAACAGAAAAGTTTGATGCTGTTCAATTCTAATATGATCCACATCCAACGCTGTAAATGCATTTCACTGTTTGTATGAAGTCGAAAATGTCTTCGTATATTTGTAGATTGACGGTAAGATCAATATTTTGTGTTCTTTAAAACTCGGTCTGCAGCTTTTGCGAGGATGAGGATCAAATATTAATCGAAGGAGTCTTTTTTGTGACACCAGACTCTGTAGCTGTAAGTTGTTGCTCTCTACATGATAATGTTATAACACATCACGGAGTAGGCTAGGCTACAATAAACATTTACCAGTGTACGTATATTTATTACATGCTGTAGAAGCAATACAAGAAAACAACTGTTCAGTTTACCACAAACTTCATCTACGTGTGTTCTCCAGTTTAAGTTGGACTCTACGAAAACACCTAGAAGTTTAGCAGAGACCAAGAAACGAATTGTTTCATTATCAACTGCGACACGGATGTTTTAGCTTATCTTCTATTAAACAACAGCACGGCGGTGATTTTAGAGCTTCTAAATTCGCCAGTTACTATGTTCTGATTGTTATTTAGCTTCATGTCAGACTTTCTTGAACTAGCGGAATCATCAGCATACAGGACAATTTTGTCAACAGTTATGTGTAATGGTAGGTAATTGATAAGCAACGAGAATAAAATCCGGCCGAGTATCGACCCTTGTGCAACACCAAATTCACTTTCGTATAGCTCGGACCTCGAGTCCTTTATCTCTACACAGACATGACGATTCGCTAAATAAACTTGGATCCAGTCGAGAAAGTTTCCTCTTATTCCATAGGCACTCAACTTTCCGCATACAAACCCGGTATCAGCACTATTAATCGCTTTCGGAAGGTTAAACATAGTTTCCATCATACAAACATCTGGACACATAGGGACATAGGGCACACAACCAGAGGTAAATCCATGATGAGACCGGTCAATAATGTTAACCCATTATATTATTATTATATAAGTCAAAGTGGTACAATTAACGAAACCTCTAAAAAGCTCTAAGATGGATATGAATATGAAATCGATTCCGACAGCGTTTGTAGACTTTAAAGAGCTTATCGAATGTAGAGAGAAATTATTGTGTCTGGATAGAGCTGTTGTACATCCATTACTTGTCCGAATTATTTGGAAAGTTAACCTGTATAAGCTCCCGAACCTGACTCGAAAAGTAATTAGCAATTACCTGAAATCATACAATCAGCAATTCTCGGATTAATGTCTGTGGATTTACTACAACTGCTCCTTTTGTCATTAACTACAGCCCGCACGTCGTTGCTTTTAACTGCTCGGTTTTCGTATAAAATGTTATGGTAATATTCCGTCTTTGCCGTCACGATGTGTTCTCATTTTGTGATACATTAATAATGTTGCTTTTTCTCTTTTAAGCTACGGCTACTTTTCTATATTTCCTACGTAATCCAAGGCTTGTCTTTTGTGTTTGAACTAATTCCCGTTACAGAGGGTCAATTTAAACCTAGGTGATATTTATTTACAACTCTCGCGAATATATTTTTCCGCGTATCATCATGTTCATTTAAAAAATAGTCTATTTTAGAATCAAATATGTTACCGTTTAGATATTGTATACTGTATTTCGACAAAATGCGAAACAAACTTATTTAATTCTTTAAATTTTACGTGACTTATAATCTACACCGTGTACATGACTAAAACGGATAAACTTTCTTGCCATGCAAAACTTACCTATTTTAAATGTCTCAATATTGTATATACGGTAGTTATTGCAAGTAAGTACTAAACAATGGAAAGATAAGAAATCCGAAGATTGGCGGAAAAGTATTCTAGGTCAGAGGCAGCCCAAGCAATTTCTGATTGGGCACAAGCTTACATTTACAGCAGACCCACTAAACAGTGACAGGAAGTTCGTTAGACCGATAGTAAGCCTGCTAACAGGACACCGTATGCTCAAGAAAGACGAGCAATCTAGGCCTAACAGAGGAAACAGCATGTAGATTCTGCCAGACAGAAGAAAACACTGGTGTCCATGTGTTGTGCTGCTGCACACCACTGACAGGAATACGACTCTCAGAAAGGAGTTCGGAATATTCAAAGGCCGAAACCTAGGAAAGAGATCACTTGTAAGGCTACTAGGTCTGGTAAAGAAAGAGAAGCTAACGTAATTGATCTAGAAACAGAAGAAACACAATAGATCTGAAAAGGTCGCAGTGGGGTAGGTCAAGAACCACATCGCGTATTAACCTAATCTAATCTGCACCAATACCGATGTTGAGAAGTACATATTATGGTTAGCTTTTCAATATTTATTACTACTTCCAAGTTACTAATTTTGTTTAAAACTGATTGAACATTTACATGAGTTATTTTGAAATGACAACTGTCTTTATCGGTACACAATGTTAAGACAATGTTTTTACTCATCATCCAAGTAGTACTAAGATACACCAAACCTACTTCCAATCGTTCATGGGATCATAAATGTTCGAAAATTCACTTGCTTCAAAGCGCGCATCCAGTGAGGTGCTGAGGCAAGAGTGATGGGGAAGACGCAGACCCTTAAACTTGGATTTAATTGTATTGAAGCCTGCCTCCTTTTAATTTCGACAAAGCATTGTCCCACTCAGTATAAATAACCCCCCTATGATGTGGAGTCCAACTAAATCAACATAATTTCAACATTGTCAACATGAAGAAAACTGAGGCCCAAGTACTAAAAAGGCATTCTGCAAAGGAAAAAATTATCAACGACAAGGTATCTAAAAAATGTTTATCAGAAATCAAATGGTCAGTGGTACCTACAGGATAAACGTTTAGCATGCATCTGGTCGAGAATTTTGCAGAGCTATACGTAAGGTTTCGTAATCCCCTCTATCTATATCGTTTGCTCTTTTCCTATCCTAACATTGCAACTGTAGTGAAGCGCAGCTTTTCTGCAACGTAACACGCGAGAAACACTGCTGCCTCGTTGGATGCAGTCCAATTAGGCGTAAAACATTCCCTCATACGTACACCGGCATCAGCGATATCGAAATCTCTTTATTACATAGAGTGCAGTGGCGTGCTATTTTTAGACTTGCATGAGTAGAGAATAGAATCAGTACTATTACCGTGAACGATGAACACGTGTTTTCCATTTTCCTTGGAATGGAGAAGTGTCCTGTCATTGTCCGTGATCGAATAGACGTGTATTTGTCATTTCAATGTGCACGAAGACCTGAGCGATCAAATAACGAGCTTTCTACATGATAAAAAGGCCCTTAGATCTCAAGTGCTTACGCAAATTTGCAATTCACACAAGAGATCGTTTGTAAGACATATCGATTTTAAATTGGATAATACAATTTTCTTACGAAAAGCGTTAAGTGAACCACTTTCCGCAATAAAAACGAAACGAAATTCAAACTTCATTCGCGATATTGCTACTTCTAAAAATAAACCATTAATTTACCACAAAGAAAAAAACAATTGTATTATACATTTTCTTTTTCAAAGATAAACGCGAAAAACTTGGCTAGTCCCATCTAACCACAAAATTGACTTAACAATTAAATATTATCTTTTGATATATTTACATTAAACTTTAACAATGCTGATATCTGAACAAACAAACAATACACCAAATCCTGAAGCTAACAATGAATATTAGTACATTGTGGAATATTAAATATCCACCGTTGAAAAACTTTACACAGTAAAGATCAAGAGTGGTAAGTGATTTTATACAAGGTGAAACATTCTTCCCATTCAAAAAATATTATTCAATATATTTTAATACTTCAGACAGTATAGCACGATAGGCTAAACAAAAATTTTATCCTGGGTGTAAAATACTTCATTCATTCAGTTTTAATTTTATAACGTCACAATCCAGCAATTTGATATCCTGAAAAATAAAAAAAGTCTGTATTAAAACGGGTGCAAGTTGCATTTTACCGTCTTAACAACATAATTTGATCTACGCCACAATGTTAGAAAGTTTTAGCGATGCATTGCGAAAGTGTTCATTTAAGAGTATAGGTGTAAAAAAATGTTGATTGTACAAAAATAAAATTTATTGGAAGCTGATTTGCATTCCTTTATCTTGTGGCATGTTTGTAATGTCGTTTATAGACAGAGTTTAGTTGGTTGTAATTGGTGCTAATTGCAGACAATGGGAAAAAGAATATTTCCTCAATTTTGCTAATAATAATCAAAAAAATTGTTTAAAGAATCTTCAATACAATATTATCATAAAAAAAACGTAATTCATACATTGAAAGCTACTTTCGCAATGGACAACCAACTGAATGCAGAATGGTCGTGTTCTACGCAACCATGAATGGATGAATTTCGTCTTCAATTTCCTCCTTTTCACATTTTGCAGTGCACATCTTGATTTATAACAAATTGTTCGCATGTTGCCAAATTTCTACTACTTTTATCTAGTGCAGTACTGATGCGTATAGATCATTTACCAAAAAAATCAATTAGAAACGCTTCGCAGGAAACTAATTTCTCATATATAACAGCATATTCTTAGAAAAGATGGATATTTTTTCGAAATCCATATCAAATTCGGGTCGTGCAAAAATTGGAGCCCATTAGTACCCTTTACAAATCCTTCTTCTCAGATGAAGCTTTGTACCACCTTAATGGTTTTATTAACAAACAAACCATGCGTATAGGGTCTAATGCAAACCCTTATATCATGATACAGAAGTAATTCTATTCTAAAAAGGTTGGTATTTGGATAGCAGCTTCACAGAGAACTATTATTAGTCCTTTATCTTTCATGAAACGGTAAACGCAGAAAGATATCGCAATAACTTGTTGTAACCTTCTTAAACCAGTTGCATGATGATGACCTAACGGGCAATGCTACAATGCATAGAACACTCCAAAATAAACCTCACTAGAATATTTTGATAACCGTGTATTAGATTTTTCTTCATGTCTTTCTCATTTATCTATTTTAAATTATTTTATTTTTCCACGCCTAAAATATGCTGTTCTTAAAAATGCATCACACACAATACAAGAACTCACCGAAGTAACTCAATACATTTATAATACGCCTCATCACATTCAACAACATGAAACGTCGATTAAGGGTTTGCATTGAAACCGAAGGAGATCACTTTCCTTTTAGTTTTGCTTTAGGAAACATTTTTTATTCTTCTAGCTTCATTATTGTTGACTAATGATCAGATCAAAATTAAAACTTAATCTAGAATTAAGTTAAAGTAACAGGTGGAATCTAACGATTGCGGTTAATTAATTAAAAAGACTGTTGCCATGTATCGCATTCTATGATGGCGCAACTGACCATTAGATTGCCCATTAACCATTTACGCTTTAAACAAAAACATATTTACATCGCTATTATCAAACTTTCAATCTATTTAAGCAATATCCAGCTGTCAGATGTAGTTGTAACCAACATAAAAAAGAGCAAGTATCGTTCTGATTTTTTTTTCAATTATGATTATCGTTTAACGTATGCCCACTTTTAGAGTGATGGTAAACAGATAAAATACTTATCTTCATTAGTTCTCCTTTAAACTCAGCGAATATACATATTTATTTGTTATTTTGTAATCATTGAGCAAACAATATTACATAACATGTTAACAAGTAAATTTGATATATAATAGGCATACCCATATTTAATTTACTTAATTAACAAGTAGAAAAAACAAAACTATTAATCTTTTGTAATATTTGACATTTTTACTACTGCTATTCATTAGATTAACTGCTAATTATTGGTTCAGAAAACAACAATAGTTAAAGCGTGCCGCTCTTAAGAAATAAAAGATGTGCCGAATTTATAACTGCGAGCGCTACTACCTTAGAAAACTACGTGCTTACAAAATAATCACATGTAACAAAACCTCAAATGTTTGTTTAACGTAAAAACGGAATCTATCTGAAAATAATGCAGGAAAATGTTGCAGTGGATGACAATAATTTACTAAATAAATAATTTAAAGGCCATGAAAAGAATTTGTTATTGATAAAATACATTTTTTTATCAAGCCATAGAATAATAATGTTATAATTATTACCATAATTATTCTAATAATTTATGATCGTTTTACGTTGACCCTTTTATTAATATCCAATCTTTCGGGTGAAATTTTGTTAATTGCATCAGTGTAGTTCCTCAACAAAAAGAGGATGTACACAATACTGTATTCACATTTTTACGATTTTATTTCACATTCAACTTTTTCTAAAAAAAAGCTCTTCATTTATACCGTTTTCACTAAATTATTGTTTCTTTCTGTTATCTGTTCATGTTTCTTTTTTCAATAATAGCATTCTAAATAGTCAAATGTTAATTCAAATAATAATATTACATGTGTAGATTTGTTAATTTTGTCTAAGAGCTTATTTTTATTGATTTCTATAAGTACTACAGCTTAAAGTTATGGTTTTAAGCGGGCACGTCACATGCACTTTTGGTATTTTCACGTATAATTCTTCTATTTTCTTATGTCTCTTATTTTTATCTATTCCAAAATTTATTTATTAGTTAATAAAAACACGGTCATATTCAGCTAATACATTGAAATATTTTATTCTACAACTTAACATAAATACTTATTTTCTATAAACGCGAGGGGCAATGTTAATTCCATTTATTATTTATATTACTTGCTTTAAGGGTCGTCCATCATAGTTCTTACTGTTTATCTTTTATGGACAATTTATCACCAGCATGTGTAAATACCGCGATGAAATATTTTCCTTCCTCTAACATACTTACTGAAGAAACAATTATTTCATAGATAAGAAGACAAACATCAATTTGTCCAAATTTTCCCATTCTAATTCCTAGAAATTTTCGAATTGTTATATTTATAAGCGCAAACAATAAATCATTGTGATTTAAGACATTATCGATTAACATTAACATAATAAATAAACATTATTTTCAGATTTGTTTACTCGTGTACTATACAGGATGATCGATTCGCTAAAAGTATTATGAATTGTAAAAAATCCTTAGAAAAAATTGACTTAAGCTAACCAACTCGATGAAAATATAATAGATAGTGGATAAAAATATCTAGGCGGCCAACGGTCCTCAAATATATTCCTGAGTTCATGCCCATCATTGACTGAATATCCGTCCATTGGATACCAAAAATTACGAAATAAATTAAGAAGCAGTTCTACAAAATCAGGTTCTGTTACTCTAAAAATTTCAAAATATCTTTGAGTAGTTAAATTTTCAAAATAATGAAATTTGGTTAAACATAACAAGATAATACATTGATTTTCTGTAGCATTGCTGCCAATTTCGTCTATTTACAATACCTTTCCCACATAGCCATTGTATTGAAATAATTAGCCATCTAAATTATTAATTACTAATTTCTTTAAAATAGTTGTAGGGAATGTTAATACACATCGATGCAGAATTTAATTCTGCATCATAATATCAAATAAAAAATGGGTCATTTTACTTAAGAAATTCAACTTTAGATGCTTTGAACTTGGGCTAAATTGAAGATTTGAACCATAATGAAACTACAGTACTGTAAGTTGCAATTCATGGATTTTTTTGCAAAAGCAGTGCAAATAGCGATACTTATTTTTTTTAAATGATTAATACAGAACTTTTTTTTAAATAACTGAAATAATGTAAAAGATAGGGATATCTTATGAAATTGTACCTAAACTAACATGTATGAAATATGTAATAAAAAGGCACCATTCTAAAAAATAAATAAAATAAGGAAGTTGACAATGACATTCGATGTAACCAGAACAGTAATCGCATTTTAAAGATATTCCCATCAAGTTGGCCATGGTTCAATAAAAAAATTAAAATTTGGATATAAATTTTCAAAGAAAAAGGCCTTTCTACAATCCACAATGCGTTTTTGTTGGTTTCACAGCATAGAAATTGTAGAAACTTTCCAAAAGAAAATACAATAACTCACATCAACAGTAAAATTTAAAAAATGAGTGCATATTACATGAAGTTTTGCTCAAGAAATCCTGAAAACAACACCAAATCGGAAGATATCAGTTGAATTAATTAAAAACATTTGGCTAGGACTATCTACACGAGAATCCACCAAGGGTCAAACCTCATTCAAGAGTGGAAATATGTAAATAGTCTACCGAAATAAAGAACAGAAGTTATTCTACTGAATATGAACCTATGACTTTTCTCCAGTTTTGTAAAGTCTCGTGTAAAAGCCTACATCTAAAATGGAACACTGGTTATCAAGCAGGTTTTAATGTTTTTTAAGGTTTAAGCAGAATTTTATCAGAAACTGCATTCACGCGTAGCTAAATAACTAATTATAAGACGAAGGTGCCGTCATAGCAGATATTGAACTTTTTATTTAATTCCTGGAAACTTTCTTAATTAAGTTCATTCGTGAACTTAAATTGCCCGCTCATTTTATCAAACTTTAGCTTATTAATACGTATATTAGAAGGAACTAAAGAACGTTTGCTGGATGTCTACATTTAAAAAGTTGCCTGATTTACTTCAGACTAATAGCCAAACGAAAGATTCCGATTGTTTTCAAAGCGTATTGCATTATATCGGAAATGCGAAGGAAATTTCATGATTATGATTTTAACTTACACCTTTTATTACTTAGTGGGAAAAATTTGTAAGTAAACTACAGAAAATTACTAATTTGTTAATTAGTTTTTAAGGTGCGCAATACACTGAATATTCATACTTTTTTATTGTGACGTTTCGAAAATTTCAGCATGAAGTTAATTTATTTAAAAAATAATCTTCTTATTTTGTTTTCCCATTAAACAGCCTATTTTTTTCTGATTACAACGATGTCACACACATGGACCGTTAAAGAAGTAATTGAAGAAAGATTTAGAAAGAAAATTACTTTCTATTTTCAAATATAGCTGGTTGTGACATTTTTTTCATATTTATATAATATCTAATAGGCATAAAGATTTTAACAAATTTATAGTGTTGGCATTGGACAAAAGTTCAATTTTCCAAGCGATTACACAAGAATTTAAACGGGTTAAACCCGTTTTTTAAATTCTGGCATTTTAATGAATTACATTATCAAATGTATATTGAAAATAGTCCAGTAATATTTATTGAGTTAGAAGTAGTAATAAAAGTGACCAGTTATTTAAAAAAAAAAAAAAACCTTTTTTTAAACACACCTTCAGCATTCATGTCAACATATCAAAATTTACATCGATATCAGGATCGATGTAAACAAACTTGTCAGATCCAAACTTATTTTGACAGAATCAGAACATTTTCAAGAAAAATTGTTTTAAAATTAAATACATAAGTAGGTTTCAACATATGGGAATTATAGAATAACTTTTTGGACACGAAAATTACAAAGAAATGTGGAACAGATGGATTTTCTAACATATACGCTCACATTCACACAAGGGGGAATTTATGTAAGTGAATCTTCAGTTTTTGCGGCTAATTAAATTACTCAAGTCTGTTTAGTATTATCTCAAAACATCTTCATGTATTAAAAACATCACCTCCTTTAGCTTCATCAGGCATTTATTGTTAATAATTATTGCTTTGTTTATAAATACGTTTGCTAATTGTGAAACTTAGCGGAAACCATACATGCCGAGTTTCAAAACCTACTTAGTGTTTTGAAAATTATTATCTACTAAATAAACGGTCACACTAGACACTTTAAAATAAAGAAAACCCACTGAGTAACACTCCAACTGGCATATGTGTGTTATACCACTGCGCTCTAGCCAGGAAAAATTATGCCTTAATTTTTCCAAAACACAGTAAAAAATTTAAATCTTGTCTTAAAAAGTTGGAGATGTTATAAACCAAACTATCGCTTTTCCGATATCTCAGAAGTTGTTGGAAACGATCGAAATCTTTGTTTAACAAAAATTAGCAACATTTGGGACTGCGAAGTGCTTTTTCAAACATGATTGCCAAAGAATAAAGGTTTCCTTAATATCCAAATATATAAATTAGTTAGGTTTACTAGAAAAAAAGAATTATCATTATAGGTACATTACAGATAAACAATTTATTAAAATATCTCGATTTGAAAAGTCAGCCATAATTTTTGATTGCATATTGTCTCATATCACGTAAAGCAATAACTAGTGCCTTCAAAACGTTAGGCTTTGTAATTCGCACATCTTACGGATTTACTAATAAGGATTGTGTATACACACAATTGGTAAAGTAGAAGGCTGCGTCATTTGGAGCCGCCAATACAACATTCATACCGATAGAATTGAAAGAATACAATAAAAGTTTTTAAAGTGTGTGAGCTTTAGGTTTCTAAGTATTACTGATTTCAATTATATATTTAGCGTATTATTTCTTAGAAATAGATTTACTTACATCGGTTATGTAAAGTTGTAAGTAATAAGATAGATTGTTCAGCGCTTCTTGAAAAACTACAATTCAATAAGTGTGCGCAAGCTGCAGCTCAATGTATGTCTTATTATAAGCTCCAGTGTACCAATGTTGGTTTAGGTTCTCTGCTGTACAAAGAGATCTTTACAATAACGACATCAAACATTTTAATATATTTCATCTAAAATTAGAATGGTTCAAATGGTCTATCACAACAAAATACGAAATGTTAGCAATGTTCAAATCTACCACTAATAATTACTATTATTTTCTCTCTATTCATATCTAAACCTCAAAAAGTTGTATCCTTACCGCTACGTTCTAAAAAGACAAAAAACTATAATACGAAGTATTTGTTCTCTCTTACTTTGCAAGTCTACAATGCCAGTTTAAAAGAATGCCTGCCTTAGATTCGTTAGATAGCTTAAAGAATCTGGCTAGCCTACGATGTCTAATACTAGAGAATTGCACAAGTTATGCCTATACCATGAAAACCTGACGACTAAAACATCACAGCAGCAACAAGCTGCCGGAGTTGGCAGTTGTCGTAGCTCGGCGGGCCATTGTTTCTAATGCAACCGCGCACAAGAACTGTAACGAACACGCCAACAAATGAACGTCGCATACGAACTGCTGTCTGAAAAAACAAGGATGCGTTTCCCATCACCATCAAATTGCGTAGCATCTATACACATACGTCGTTCATTGTATGCATGAATTTATCTTACCAATTATTTATGTTGATTAGGAATATGTAAAGTAAAAGCTAAAACGGCCAAAATATCGGCTTTTTCGGTGTTTCTTTTGTTGTGCGTAACGTTATAAAAATGTCTGAACAAATTACCTTCATATATTTATTCGTAGAAAGCCACTAATAACTGCTAGTGTTGCTTATTTTATACCCTTTTTACATATTAAGGCATCTAATTTAATGACATGAAACATAAACCTTTTGATATAAACGTATACCTTAACCATTTTCTTTTTTTCTCTTACTATACGCCCAACAACTACATTTAGGGTGAAACAATATTTCTACGAAGGTATATTGACGTAGCAATACTTTTGTCGCTTTTGTTCTAATTGTTGATTGAAATAAAATTAAAATTTTTGTCGAAATATTTTATTGGCGACTGTTAAGCGGAACTGTTGTAAGCGGAAACTGCTGCTCTACTTGACAGCTTTAAGCTACTGACAGCTCAACGAACTTCTTGCTGACAGCAAATTACTGCCCTAATTTTATATTTATTTTGCTATTCGATGTTTGATAGGTGTACTCAAATAAACAGTTGCACGATAATAAAGGCATATTATTATTGTTATTATTATTATTATTATTATTATTATTATTATTATTAGTATTATGTTTATTTATATGTTAAATATGTCACACAAATATTAAGATTTTGTTATATTATTTGTCGAAGTTGTATGGAGAAATTCATGTTAATTTTAAGAAAATAAAAAAAAAAGTAATTTCAACCTACAGGTCCCCAGAATGACCCGCTTAATTGAAAATGGAAAGTAAAAAAGCACTTAAATGTAATAGATACATACATCTGTGTATGGGAAATCCCATTAGATTATTAGTCCTTTTTGAATTTAAATAAGTATGGTAGGTAATAAAAACAGAATATTGCACTCACATGAATATTCAAATCTGCCTTATAAATATCTAGATAACATCTCGACATATGTAATTATCTTTATGGCATTTTACTATAGTTAGGCGGACTTCAGCAAGCAGCTAAAGTAAACCATAAAAGCTTTTAAACGCCAAAACAAACGAAAAAGTCCACTCTCGGTCAAATTGCATAGCTTAGCGTTCTCTATATCGTATAACGTTTCATTTCAACAGAGGTGTACGTAAATGAATACCTGCTTTGCTTCAACTTTATGAGTCCGAGAGAAATGCAATTTAATAGATTAGTGTATCATAAATTCATCCTTTAGTTAGGCTATTTATGGAACGGCCTGATAATAGCAAGACCATGAACTAAACTACCCAACGCGTTAAAAAACCTATTGAATGATAATCAACAATAAAGTTTACATTCTAGGCTGTGTGTGATGTGATTTGTTGCAAGACTTGCGTCATGTGTATGTAAAAACATAGTAAATATGAAATTAGTGCAACCAAATGAAATTACTTGATTGTGTAACCTGATCTTCCAAATTATTAATGAAGTCTTGCCCAATAATAATAACCTTTGCAAAGCAACGTCTATAGTTTGAATAGTATTGGTTAGACTCTGACAGCAAAAAAATAATATAAAAAATAATAAAAACAATATTTATATCCTATCTTTGTATTCATCTTGTCTCCAAAACTTAAGGATTCTTATTCTAAGAACTTGGTGCACTCTGCCGAAACATGAGCACCTTTCTCACTACTGGCAATTATTACTATCGTAACCGTACTCTTATGTATGTTAGAGTAATTGGGGACACTAATACTACGCTAGGATCTTTTACGTTCAATTCAGTAGGTGTTAGCAATGCAGCTAGCATTTGCATAGTACATGTTCTGCCGTCTTCAGGTCTTCTTGGTATTGGCGACAGAATTGATCTTCAGCTCTTCCTAGATCATGTAAGTAGTACACTAGGGCTACATGATCTGTCAATTAGCATACCAGTATTCTGAGATTCCCTATGCCAAAAGATAGCTCTATCTTTGCTGTCTTTAGCGAACTCGATGTAAATGCTTTTGGCTGATTTTGTCCTAGTATGTTTTGCCAGTACGAGACCTTTTATTTTTCCTCCGATTTCCAGGCATCTTGGCATCTTGCCTTAGATTTGGTACACATTCATTCAACAGCTTAAATTGGTATAAAACCCTGACTTTCTGCTAATATGTTTATGATCACACCTGATATCCCCTTCTCTTTGGCGCACAAGTTTATACCAAAAAATTTCTATTTGAAATATATTGGTTTGTAGTCCCATAGGCTCTTGAGTAATTTTTAAGTCCAGTAATACGCGTGTCTATCTATTCCGATTCCTTTTATTCTCAAGCCATCTGGGTACGATGCTTTTAAGTGAAGATTTGCCGGTTTAATCTGATTTACAATAACCACCTTATAAGGCTGATTATATTGCGTAGGGATCATATCTTTTGCAATGTTAATCAAGTAGTTTACGTTGACATTTTCTAAGGTTTTAATACCACCTCTTCATTCTATTAAAGGCAAGGGCGCTTGGTGTCACCTGCTTCTGAATATATCGCACCTATAATGCAGAAACATCTGTCTTTCTAGATTTATTGAAGCTGCAACTTAACAGTTTTCTGAGGTCTTTTTGAATGAATAAGCGGTCATAGATATGATTATGCCCATATGTGACCAATAGGTCACTTAAGGTTTGAGACCCCAGATTTTACCAAACAGCCTTCAGTATACTGGTAACACAGTATAGGTTTATTCCCTGAATTGGAGGTATGCGAGCTCCACATTGGTGGCAATACATTCCGACAATATGCTTTGTACCGGCTCCCAATATTTTAGGTCAACTTAATCTTCAGCTTCCTTACATTATACACATTAATTTTTCATGTTATGGATTCACAATCTGAAATCATCAAATTATAATTTAAAACTTTAATATGTTTATTAAAGAACTGGTTAAAGCTGGAAATGTACTAAAAACCAAATCTAACACGTCATTTTAAGCAATTGAAGCAGCAGTCATAATTACCAATAGATATTTTTACATCGTATTTTCAAACGGTTTGTTTTTATAATTGTCAGTAAAGTGACAGTTACTGATTTGCTACCGTTGATGACCGAATACTAAACAGCGTAAAAGAGGCTATTATAAGGCAAGCTATGAACCGCATTGAAGGTGATAAAGGGTGGATTCTGTGGTTTGTAGTAAATAAAGTATTCATTACTTTGAGCAAGATTCGAACATACTACCCATCTTAAATAAATTTAAAAAACCTTAGGGGAATTAGTTACTACATTTTAATTTACTCCATTAAAGGCTAGTCTTTGTTGTTGTTGCTGTATTTTAAATTCTGTACGTGAGAAAATATGTTCTATCCATATTACTAAATCTCCTTTGCTACTCTTTTAGATCAATGTACTGTCTTTATCTTGGAATACAGTTTATGTCTAAGTTTTTACTCCAATAGCGTGAATGCTATGCACCAGCTTGTAAACACTTTAGACCATAAACCTTCCATTGAGAAATATTAGTTTGAAGGGGCTGGAGCACTTTGCAGTTATATTTTCTTTATCTGCCTATATTTTGATGCGTGGTACCACTTTGGCAGCATCTCCAAAACTTCAACCCCCCTTTATCAGCTTCATCAGCGCTCTCAAAAATGAGTTCCAGATGATTCTCTACTGATTTGTTACAGTAAAAAACGCATTCATTAGTAGGAGAAACATGTTTTTAGAAATAAAGCGAAACATGGGCTTCAAGTAAGGAAAATTAATTTTTTAGGTCATCTGTGAAATTCCTGCCAAAGTATAAAGGTATAAAGATAATATCATGTATCATCTCGTGCCAGATCCTAACAATCACCATACCTCTAGTTTCTTTTATACCGGATGGTCTGTCTGTATATTCCTGTAGAATAATCAATTCCACTGTAATTTACACATGAACAGTGAAGCACTCAAATTATCTTTCAAGCGTGATCTTACATACTAAAGGATATTATCAACGTCACCTAAATGATGCAACACATTAGGCTGTAGTGAAAAGAATCATATGAAAAGCTTACCATAATGCAGCCTAAACTTTAATGAGGTTGGTAATTACATGTTCGATAACATTTGGGCATGTTAGACCTGTTGGTGTAAGTTAATTTTCTCATATTTATACATATCGGAGGGCGACAAAGGACTTCAATATTTGCAAAGTCTAATAATATGGGATATTTTCAAATATGTACACTTAATTACTCGATGTAATAATGAGTTATATTTACTATCAAACTTATTGGCTTCTTTTTTCTGCGCAATTTACCAACCACATGAGCGAGCAATATATCACACATCGATTTGTGCAATCGTCGTTATCAGCAACAAATGTAAACTCTTTATGAGAGCAAAACTAATAACTATCGATACATGTAGGAGAGGAATGGAATAACTCATTATCGGCGCTGATAATGGCGAATTATATGTTTGTTTTTCGCCTTATAGATGATAACAGCGATGACGACGGAGGTGGGGTTTTCGATTTTCCGCTGGCCGTATGCGAGGAGCACAAAATAATAAGATCAGGATGCTGGCAGCAGTATCAAAGCCGCCTGCGAGCCAAACGTGTACTGTGCGTCGTGCGCGTGCCATTCCCACGTGCTCGGTGTTGTTATTGTTGCTGTGAAGTGACGTCCGTCGTCAGGGCGAAAAAATGGCCCATGAACACAATCACGTCAAAAACGTTCCCGTCACCGATGAAGAGGAGGAATCCTGTCCGCCGCCACCCGATGGCGGATGGGGTTGGGTAGTCGTCTTCGGCTCATTCATGATACACATTGTCAGTAAGTGACGTTTCGTATGACAGTTACAACGTACTTTATTTTTACGATTTTAGACATAAAGAATGATACACAAGTACTTAGCTTACTACGGCGCCTTTCTCTAGAAAAAGGTTTTGCTTTGCACTCATTGTAAATTTAGTACCCGTCTTTTTATTAACATAAGTAAAATCGTCAGTGTTTTATATTTAACTAGAAAGTTGCAGGAGAATTCAACATATTTTATGCTGATTGGCAAATTTAGAAACACAAATTATTTTAGCATTTATCTAACACGTGTATTTTAAATAAACAACGCTTACGTTGCCAATGATAGTATTTTGGACCAACTCATTTTTATGGGAAAACCTTTTTTTAGTTTTTTTTTTGTTTAAGTTATCAAAAAAGTGTTTTTATTAAAAAATGGTTTTTATTTGTGAAAACAAAAGTAGACTTCGATAAATTACTGGGAACTAACCTGAAATATCTCAATACCACTAATAAGATTTTTTACAATATAAAATCAAAATTACGAAAAAAAAATCTATTAAAGAATCATCAACCCCGCATGTTGGCATCCCGGCCATGATCTACCATCAATTTGCATCATCTGTCCCTAACAGCTTACTATCGCCACTATTTTCATTGCACTATTCAAGCATGATTCTGAATTAAATTCAAATCTTTATAAAAGAAAATATAACCACAAAAAAGTTACAGTTGGAATGTAGATTGTTCGTTGCCTGTACATATCCCTTGACCTACAAACAATCGTACACATTTTTACACAATCAATTGCTACACGAATCTAGTTCTGAATTTCATTATTGTCAATCTGTCAATACTAAACATAAATGAAAATATTTCACGTTAAATTTCTAGTTTTTTTTAGATTCACCAATAGTTTGACAATTATTCACAGATGATTTTAACAATGCGAAGAAAAAGTATGAAACCTAATTGCTTGAGTTATTTTGGTGATAATATTAAGAATATTAAGAATATTCTAGTTAATGTTTATTGCAAATATCAGCTCTTTAGAGTGATTTTTTTTTAGCCAAGGAAAAATCGAATTAAATGATAACCACAAACGCTTTTACAAGATAGTTTGAATTTACTTACAGTAAGTGTTTGTTTCGGAATTCATCTTTGTAATCCTGTTTTCTCCGTATTATGTTAATGCTTCGAATCATTTTCTTCTAAATCACCTCCAGTAATTTTCCTAAATTAAATTAAAATTCTAGATATTTTTTTCGAAAAATGTTTGTTGTCGAAATATATACATACATATGTCCACTTGGAACACATCAGAAAATGCCTAGAAACAATAACCAAAAAATAATGCTAAGATAGCTTAGCTTCCTCATGGTATTAATGGAATAATTAACGGCAAACGCAAAGTTTGAAAGTTGTGGTATTAACTGTGAGGCAACCGCGATAGAAGGTAGAGATATGAAAAGTACTCTCGAAACCACGCTGATGACGCCGGGTAGGCAGAAACATGTCCGTGTGTTAGTGTATTTTTCTTTCTCTCCTTTTATTGCGTTTGCCATGAATTATTCCATTAATACCATGAGGAAGCTAAGCTATCTTAGCATTATTTTTTGGTTATTGTTTCTAGGCATTTTCTTATGTGTTCTATTTATATACATCATGGTAAGTCTGTCGGAATATTCACATGTGCGGTTTCCCAAAGCGCTACCAGCGTCACCATCTCGTGTTTGGCAGTCATGTGAACTGCTCGAGGGATGGTTTGGGGAACAGTACCCGGTTTATGTCGCTGCTTCCTGAACGGCAGGCATGCGTTTCTTTGGCACTAGAGGGCGCCAAGAAATGTCGAGTTTGTCGTTTTGAAAGTTGTGGTATTAACTGTGAGGCAACCGCGATAGAAGGTAGAGATATGAAAAGTACTCTGGAAACCACGCTGATGACGCCGGGTAGGCAGAAACATGTCCGTGTGTTAGTGTATTTTTCTCTCTCTCCTTTTATTGCGTTGGCGTGAATTATTCCATTAATACCATGAGGAAGCTAAGCTATCTTAGCATTATTTTTTGGTTATATGTCCACTTGTTTACTTGTAGTCTCTGGAATGCCAATTCTACGACTTGATACTTTTTGTGGTTATCCTAAGAACGATCATTTCTGATGTTATAGATGACAGAAATTTATACTTCTGGATTACATGTAATAATTTATGTTGTGTGAGTTTTGTGTGTTTTCACAAAAAAATATTAACAAAATCCGAATTATTGAAAATAACTTGTGGCTTTGATTATGCCCCATAAAATAATGTCGATGGAGTCTTCTTTTAAGAATTACTAATATAAATTTAAGAATCAATAATATAAATTATCAAAATGCCAGAATTCGAATAACAATCAGAAATCACTCCAACATTAGATTAGATGTTGATATTTTAAGAATATTGAAATCAAAAGAATAAAAATTAATGAATTAAGGTATAAGTGCGCGCACTTCAACTCAATGACCCACTACAACATTTAGTAATTGATAATACACAAACCTGCCAACGTAACAGTCGATTAATTAGAAATTATTTACGCAGATATGGAATTTACAGAATTACATTGATATATTTATAAAATCGCGAAATATGTTTGCATTTGCAGACAACCAAAACAAATTTTTCCAATTCGCCACTTCAATCATATTGCCTACTTTACATCAGACACGTGTAAAATACTTATATATATTAATAAGTTTACCTTTAATCAATTGCAATTAATCACAACAATCCACATAACTTTAAAAAACAATAGATAATACAATGCGTTTCTTTCTAATAAAACAATTACAAACCGTATCACCCTGATCTTATAAATAGTAGTTATATGCGGTAGACAAGTGCCACAACACTTTTAAAGTACAAGTAATTTTTGTAATATCAGCTTATTTAAACAAATTGCATTTATCTTCACTACTTGTTGACAAAGTTATAAAAACCTTGACTAAATGGAATGATGTCTATGTTTGCTATGTAGGTCAATAAGTAAGGTATTCCAGTAGTGTTTTTCGAAGGCAAAAACACTTGACATACAATCTGTTCTGAACATTTTATTAAGTTCAAACAAAAGATAGTAAAAACAACCAATCAATAAATAAAACACTACTTATCGACCAAAATGCTTTTTATTAACAAAAAATAATGATTGATTTGTTTGGTTTCTGAAAAACTAAGCTAAAGTTTGAGTAAATGTTACGTATTAGGCACGCTACACTTACTGCCTATAAATAAATGGACGTTAGGTTATCTTAATCTAACGAATCACATTTAAAGCAAACTGGTGATCATTATCAAACTACGGAATATATATTTTGTTGATAACCGTTACATAAATTTTATATTTCATCACGAAATCTATTGCAGTAACTACATTTTTCCGTAATATGTACTAAAAAAGGCTCAGGAACCAATATCATTAGAAAATAAATTAAAATGCCAAACCTTATGTAACACAACAAAGTAGCGCTTATCTTTAATGCTTAAAGTCAACGTTACCGCTATGCTAATTATTTATATTTGACAATAAATAATAAACGGAAATTCATGATTGTAAATACTACATAGTTACCACATTACACACTTAGTAATAGGAATTACTCATTTCTTTTAATGCAGCAAATACAGAATTCCTTCCATATAAACAATTATACACAATTCCTTACTTGTTGCGTGCCCTGAACAACAGGTCTCGCGATAGTCCATAATTTTTATTATTGGTCGTGGCGTAGGCATTTAACAATCAAAATTTATATCAAGCGTGATGTCTTCTACAAATTGATGAATATCCGCAGTGTAAGTTATAATTGGTGTTCTTAAAAGCCTATGTAGATGATCGCCATTCAAGTAGGTAGGATCTGTTAAATTTCGGCAATTTCTATCGTACGGATCTTGAAGGAGTGTATTCGATTGCGTTACATTTGAAACTTGAACGCTGGTACGTTTTCAGCTTGTACTCTAAATGGGTTCACTACAATACGCTAAGACATTTCATTCTCAGTTATATCTTTGCGATTTTCAAATTACACGCTCTTCCGTCGTAGATAAAACACTACATAACTCTTGACATCTTTACTGTGTTCCTCCTTTTCTTGACATTCCTCTTCGCACATCTCTCTGCCAACATAACTTTTTGGTATATATATATAACTTATACCACAAACTCTTGCAATTTCTTTAACAAATTTATAAATGATATTACATTTTACAAAAGTGGAACAAAAACCTCAGAAGCCACTCATCCTTTCTTTTGAATAAACGTTTCTATTTTAAACAGCAGATCAAAGAACCGTTTCAAAACTTTCGCTTGTCTCAACCACCTTAATTAATGGTCACATCTCCATATTCGCTACTACCAATTTCTTTGAGAAACCCTTTGTATTGCATACAGTTTGTTGGATCTGAACGAATGAAATTACTGCTTTTCTCACCACATCCACGTCAAACATCATATCTAAAACATCGCAATATAATGCCCGTTGATGTATCAAGCAATGCACCGAAATAGCAAACTCCACATTGCAAATTCCGCAGACTTTGCCAATATAATTTTACTTAATTTGAAGATATTTCTTGAAATATGTGCTCGCCTGTACTTTAACCTTTCATGCTGCGTAAGTAAGCAAGTTCTTCAATGATTGCGAAATTATTAACGATTCCACGCAGGAATACAAGTAGTTGAGACGTGTTCATAGCATAGGTATAGTCCGCCTAATAATTCCTGGCGGCTGATAGTTAGATGCGCCGTAACTAAACTAAGCCGTAGTTATGGGGACGTCAGTATGTAAGACACCACCATGGCAAACTTTTCGGGGGTTGTTAGTACGTTGTATGCTTTCTGTGAATCCATAAACCGAACGACATTGGCTATCTTTGTACTCCGAATGTCCATTTCACTTTGCGCAATAATTTCCCCCGTCCGCCAGGAAGGATTTGACGGACTATATCTAGTGTTTATTTTCGTCAGCGGCGTAACTATCAAATCGGTATAAATTTAGAAGTTTTTTGTTTTGAGAAGAAGAAAAAGAAAAGATCGATAGTGATCCATATAAATATTAAGGATAATTGTCTACAAAATGACAATTATATATGTTCTCGGTAAGGAATCGAATCTGATATCTCCCGTTTACCGGACAGGCGTGCTAACCACTACACCGCCGGGGTCTATGTACGTTTGAATTACAAAAAATGCAAACAGACAATTGAACTGGAAAATGGAAATAATTGCAAATTAAGCTGATAAACTTCAAGTGCTTTGTGAATAACAGACAGACGAATAAAAAAATGAAATACTTTAAGCCATCAGTTATAACTCGCAATTATCCTCATTTTCCAGCTCGATAGAATGATTGTGTTTACATTTTTTGGAACTTGAACAAGCATAGACCTTCGTGATTAGCACGCCCGTCCGGTAAACGGGAAATGTCACGTTCGATTCCTTACCGAGGCGAGATTTTAATTATGTCGGAAACACCAAGGAAATCACCGATTTCCGCAATTCACCGACGGAAGCCGACATATATTAGAAGAAACGTATTTTAAATAAAACCGTGTAAACAAAATATTCTAACAAATAATTTATGTAATATCAATAGCACTTCAAACTCTACCCATTTTACTAAAAGCCACAATAAAAATCACTAAGTGAACGGAATTGTACTTCAATTATCGAATAATAAGCATTGATAATTTCCATCTTAATTAAATCGGCACTTTATAATCTTAACATATTAACAACATTAACAAATCATTTATTCTATTAATAATTCCTTATCGTGTGTCGCAGTTTTTCCCGGCGCAATTTGGGTCCAAATTTTATAACAAAGTGGGTGAAAATATCAGAAAATCGATTCCTTCAACCTGTAACCCCCATTTAATATTAATATTCAATGTGTGCCCGGTATTCAGCACGTATCAGTCTGTATGTATTGTAAAATCTGAAACGTTCTTATGAAGCCATGTATGGCTATTTATTTGTATTTATTTTAATTTGGTTTAGTGACATGACAATTGACTTAGTATTATAGGTTAATAACATCCAGAAATGATGTTCGATTTGAAATCGTCAATAAACTAAAAATACACCGTAGATTTTCATCGAATCGGTTTATTTAAAAATAGCAACGCGGAGTCATAAAATATAATATTCGCAAAAAGCTCGTTCTATCTAGTTACACGAATTTGTGTGCCAAAACAATCTTGTGTTTCTATTATTTTGATGGCCAACAGTAAAGTAAACATTATTTAGAAATATATTCAGGAAGGTTACTGATTGATACAAAGATAAAGAATGCATCTTGAATTCTATTCAACTCCAAGATAATCAAACTACATTTTTAAATAAATCACATGTTTGAGAATCCACACATGTTCAATGATATAAGAAAAAACAGGAATGCATTTTATATTGCTGTTTTACAAACTTTCCTTCGTTTTTTAAATGTTAACATTTATGGCTTGTGTTTAAAAGCTCAAATAACTTTTCTAACATTTATTCTATAAATTATACAACTCTGAATTACCCCAAGTAATAATAATTATCGATTTTTGCCCAAATTAAAAAAAAAATAATTTAGGAAATTACTTTTTCGTCTAATTGAAACCCTAAAAAGCACTACAAAAGCTTTTTATAAGGTTTCACTAGGTATAGATTTAGAACCTACGACGTTATTGGAAAACATGTTTCACGAATCTGTGATTTTCAAAAACTATATCGAAATAGAAGAAGGAGCTACCTCACGACTGGACGACTGAGCAAATAATAACCACATACACCAACAAACATGCATAAATTATGGAAGAATTACTTTTCTAAATACAGTACGAAATACTGTACATTCTAGTACAAAAAAGGCTGAACAGATCTAACGAGATTTATACAAAGTTAATCGACGATATATTTTATACATACACTCAAACAAGTATTATCAAAAGTTCCGGAATATAAAATCGTTATTTGTCGACTTTAAACAAGCTTTTGACTCCCTCGAAAGAAATAAACTTATGGAAGCCGTAGAGAAAATGGGAATCAAACACAAATTAAGAAAGACTAATACAGAATTAGAGTTTTTAATAACTAAGGACTCAAGGCAAGGTGATTCGTTGTCGAGAAGAATTGTAGAGAGTATAGTAAAAAAAAAATAGATAATGGCACCAAAAGAACAAAAGTGTGGCAAAATGTAGCTTACGTCGATGATACCCTAATCGTCTCCAAGAATGGAGGGACAATCAAGAAAATGCAGAAGAAAAGAGTAAGAAAAGGCAAAAAAAATTACGAGAACGGACAAAAGGCTAGACAATAAAAAGAGGAATTCGAAAAGGTGGATAAATTCTTGATGTAGTTGTAACAAATAATCGAAGAACAGATCCAGAAATTAGAGAAATAATAATGAACTCAAACGGGATTTATGAGGCAAATAGAAAACTTTTAAACAATAAAATACTGAAAGAAAATAAAATTACGAACTTGCAGGACAACCGAAAATGATATACGCTAATGAGACAATAATAATGAAAAAAAAAAAAAAACAGGAGAAATAACTAAAAAGAAAAAGATATTATGGACAATATTGGGCCCAATAAGAACGGATAAAAACGAATGCAGACACAAAACGATTATGGATTGGCAAAAAAGATAGAAAGAGGGAACGTGATCAAACGAATACGAAGGCAGATAGTTAAATGGTTGGAAAGGAATATGAGGAAAAAAATATGTGCTAAGGTTAGAACAGTAGAAGATGGGGAGGGGTGATCTATCATTAGAGTCACAGATCTAGAAATCTGTAAGAGCGGAAATACCCCCTTGAAGTGAAAAACCTTCTATCTATATAAGTATAAACTTGAAAATATAAAAACCCTATGGAAAGTTTGCCCGCAATTCTCCTTCGACGCCAGACTGAAAAGCAACTTAAAAATTGGTTTTTATAATAGAAAGAATCTGTTGCATCTCCCCATGCTGCAACGTCATACCTCAAAATTGAATATACTGGTGTATAACATACGTTTAAGAGCGATCCCACATCCAGCATATCCCTAAGTTTCAGGAATATTTAAAAAATCTAAAAACGTGTACAACCTAATCCAGATGTTCTCGCCAAGTCGTGTTGCTACTAGCGATGGTTCCTACCAATTTACTTGTCGCTGAGCTGCAAATACTTTCATAATCAAGCCTAAAGCTTAAATTCTCAATTCACAAACGCTATTCAACTTTGGGGTACAAACTACAGTAACAGCGAAGCCATCAACACAAAAAATAATGAGCGATATTCATAACCTCATTATCAAATGATTTTTTTTAGTGCTGAAACAACTCAACTACTTTTTTGTAAAAAAAGTAGTTGACACAAAAAATATTTTTGTTCGCTGCCTATTTTATAGCTATGACTATAATAGTATAGCTATGACTAGTATAAGGTTTGTGTGTTTTTGTTTTGAATTGCAATCCCATTTTTTCTCAGAGCAAATAATTCCCTATTGGTCTTTTTGTACTTGGATACTCCGCACTGCGGGTGATTTTCTTACCGCTTGCTAGCCTCTACGTAAGTTCTTAAGTTGTATGCAACCGTATGCAACCAATACTTAGTTTCTCTCCTTCTAATTCATATTATTAATGATTATGATGAATTATTCTCGTTTTGTTTTAGAACAAAATGTATTAAAAAAAACATATGCCCTTTGTTGATTTTTCTTAAAAAACACCTAAAACGTTCAATTCAAAGTATTTACACGTGTGGCAATCGATCTGAAATTGTTACATTTCGTTGAAAAGACAAACTGTTTGCTTTACGTTAACTTTAATTATTAATTAAAATGACCCAACGTGTTAGGTATCGTTGTTCCCGGAAAATAATAAAAAATGCATTTTTACTGGAAAAGAATTGGATACAATTTGAAAAGGAGATGATTACGTTATAGATCTGAAATCTAGAAATGAAAAAATCACTTAATAACAAAGTTATGAATATTGTGCCTTACTTCATCAACACACTATATAATGATATTGACAACTGTTATCTATCTCATTGATCAAAAAAAAATAACTCTAAAAAAATATAATTAATCCCGAAAATGAAATAATCTTCTGTATTTATAAATTTATTTACAAAATATCATTTTGCATCCTACCGAAGTTCGCAATATTTTTAGACGTTCGTTAGTTAGATAACGCAAAGGATCATGTCAGTGCTCTACGCCCAAGCGAAAACAAAATTTATTTTCATATATATTTAGAACACTGACCTATAAATTAGAAATTATATCTAAGCGCACACTTGGGCGGTAATCCAGCATTTTCCAGATTTTTTTTTTTATTTGTTAATAATTTTATCTAACTAATATTACATTCGCGCGATACCTAACTTGGTTAAATTTGTTACCTAAAGCTATCGTTTTCTTTCAAAATATTTCTGATAGGTTATCGCTTGCTTTTTTGGTTTTGCTTTTTTGCATTTCGTGAGAGTTTCGTCACAAGATAAAATTAAGAATTAAGATGACAAATACCGAAGTTCTTTTTTAAGAACAATTAGCGCCATACACAAACTTATTCCGCTTTAGGAATATAAAATAAAATGTATGAACACGTTATTTTAGGAAAATTGTCTAGTGCATCGCAGATAAGTCCAGACACAAAAGGATTTTATGGATATTGCCCGTACTTGTTAACCTATTCTTTATTCAGTGATGTAATCGTATGAATTATTATTCATTCGATTGCATTTATTATTATTTTTTAACTTTACATATATTTTTTGGAATTTAAATTCTATAAAGAAATTCTTTTATAAACCATTATATGCAGATATTACATGAAAACAAAAATTACCCAAAACTGAAATTGTTTATTTTATTATATGTTTAATTTAATAATAATGTAGATGATGAAAGGCACAACAAATTTCTTGGAAATAAATAGGCTCCGTAAAGCAAGAAGTTACGTTTGGTAAGAACTTAAATAAAACAGGTGTAACGAACTAATTCAGAAAATAACAACTTATATGATTAAATACATAATTTCTATTTACCAATGCATGCCATTTTCTCCGTTGATAGTTATCTGAAGATAAAATTCTGAACCTGATAATTGGAAAATGTAATCGTTTTATTTTTTGAGGCACTCTCCATTTGCAATGTCACTTTAAATCAAATGAAAACAAAGTAAAAACCACAATTTTCAAGAACTATCAGCCCGTTAAGTTCGGAGTTTTGTAAAGATATATATTTATGCCTGCATAATGTTCCATGGATTTAATAATTATCCCTGTTATTATGGATACGGTGTTAGTTCTGGGAAATTGCCCTGTGGATTGCAAATCAAGGTAAAGCACGTAGAGCAGGTTCAAGATATTTTTTGAAGCGCTTGGTTGTGCAACACTGGTTTCAGACGGTCCGGATCTTTAGCGCAGCAATGGTGGAACGCTATCGGTCATAAAACATCATTACTTGCAGTTTACGGACGAATACTGCCGTAGCTACTCACCTTTATTGCGGCTATCTTTATCATTTAAGCATTGATGCGCTAAACAAACCTTAGTTACTGTTCTTTATAAGCAGTAAGTAAGCGTTTTTGATAAAAATTATTTTGCAAAAATTTTTTGGTGGTGCATTTTTAATTGCGGCCGGTGTGTTACTGAGTTTCCTGGTAGATTTGGTAGTAATCAGTTGAGAAACCATTCTTTGTACTCTCCAGCACAAAGCACCTGCAATATTCTTTGCACAGAAAATGACCAAAAAAGGTCAAAGTACTGTAATTGTATGATTTTTAGATTAATCATTATTAATAATTCTTTCTACACCGAGAAAACGTCAGCTGTTGATTCAACAAAATTTGTGTAACAAGTGCTCTCGTTTATATACGGCGAAACAATTTTTTTATTCTTTTAACAAAATGCAATGGTTGAAGTATTTTTGTTGATTTGATGCATGCTTTCTGCTAAAACAATATAGAAATGTCACAGAATCATGTAGTAACACCAACTGTTCTTCTAACAAAAACCTCAGTTGTATTAATAAAAGAAGCAAAAATTAGAGATATGTTGCCGTAGCTGAATTGAAATTGTTAAACTATCCAAACAAGAAATCCCAATAAAAAACCTGGGACCCTTTTTGTTTTATTGCGTTTTTCAACGGTGTTTTGATATTTGGGTATGAAACGCAAAGAAGGTGATTTGGGACACATATTCTTTTTGAATCGAAAACTGTATCAAAAATGCAAAATAAACGGAAAGTCAAATATAAAGAGCTGTCTTTTAAAGAACTCAAGATTAAATGTTGCAAGTAAAAACTTGGATCAAGAGAATACATATTCGCTGCTTATTTGGCCGGAATACAATTGATACTGTGCTTACCATATTGTATCCTTGAATAAATATCAATGTTGCATCACATCTGGAGTCATTCCTCTTCTGTTTCAAATTAAAATACAACATAGTTACTCAAACTTATCAAGGTAAATTATAGCTTTAAGTTAATATATTTTTGGTTTTCCTTAGTGATTTCCTCTCGTCCCGGTAAAGAATCAAACCTATCTCCCGTCCGGCAAGCGGGATATGTCAACTTTGATTTTTTACCAGGGATGAGATTTTTTCAAATATTTTATTCCACCGGAAATTTCAAGAACATCACGAATTTTCAATACCTTAAAAAAAAACTGTTAAACTGATTGCTAGATTAATACACATCCAATTGGTACATATGAGGAAGTAAGTTAATTAAATCTTTAATTAGTTTTGTACTAACAAATTTGTTATTTGCGCTGGTAATTTTAAATAATCTTTAAGGCGCATAAACATAAAATTAAATAGATCGTAATAATAATCTTGGATTACATCCAACATTGCAACGCAGTGAACGTAAAATAGTAAATACATCCTTTGTTCTCCTAGCTCTTGTGAAGTTTATAGTATTTATTCCATTGTTTGAAAGTTTCTCGCAGTGATGCACTTCAGCAAGTTTAAGGATGATTCTTCACCACGAATGAAATGGCATTTTTTATCAAATTTAAGTATTCTTCTTTATAATTGAGACCAGTAAAAATCGCTTGTACATATATTTTTTTTTCACACTCTTCCCTTTTGTTTCGATTTCTTTCTGTTTTACTTTATTTCTATCGATTATTAGAATCAACTTATTCCCATCGGTTTCCATATCGGTAACATCAAGTAGCTTTTTATAAAAGCGGCATAGAAACTAAGCTGTGTTTCTCCTCGACCTATATTTAAACCTAAAGTGATATTGTTTCAGTAATTGAAAGCGACAACGTTCGTATTTCCTTTTATCAAACGCAATTTTCGAGACGCAAGCTACGAGAACTAAATTACAGTGCCACATTGGAATTGGTAAAACTGAATGGGCGGATAAGATGATATATATTGCCTTTCCGCTACGACAATCGCGATACACACGAATAGAGATAGCATGAAGTTAATTGTTACTAGTATGCCGCGTAGCGAATGATGTGCTGTTTTGAAGCGCGCGATAAGCTAAACGTTGGAATTGTTTTGCGAACGAATATTGGTCACTAAGATTCTTAGAAGGAAATAAATAGAATGTATAACAAAAAAAACAATTCTTTACTATCTGATGATTGTTACGCACGCCGACGTTACAACATTCTTCCAAATCTGATCTGTAAAAAATTGGTTGCAACAGAGCGTTTGCAAAATGTTATCAATTTGAAGGTTAAATGGTTCATTTATATTTACGATATGTGTGGTAGTTGAAAGTAAACGCACATATAATTTACGGCATCATACATTACATAATTGAATTGAAATGTCTAACTAAATTTACTAAAACACCTTTTTTTTAATTATGTCATAATTTTTTTTTTAATTATGGTAGAAACCAGAGTAATTAGACGGGTGTACGAAGTTAAACAAGTAAAAGGAAAGCAAGAGGTTAACTAAGAAGAACATTCTTAGAGAAAGTAAGAGCATCCGCGGTCAGAAGGAGTCAAATGGGAAGAAATACATCAATACACACAAGAAAAATTTGTAAAAGATCAGTTCCAGACGACTTAACTCCATAAACACCACACATCCCGTTGTACTTATTTTTGCTTCTTAGTTGCGAAGAATTGCTTTGCATTCATGGATCTAAAAGCGAGTTCGTACGCGTATATCAAACAATATTTTTTTGACAACTGTTTCGAAATATTGTTAAAATTGTGAAAAAGCGGAAGAAAATCACGCATTCACCATAAATTAATTTGACGTTTATGAATTGAACAGATTCTGGTAAGAAACCATAGAAAATAACTAAATAAAATATTAAATCATTTGGGTTGACCGAATGATATGAGAAAAAACTCTAATTCAACATGCCTGTCCTATCCCTCCTATCGAGAAAAAAAATATTTCTTACAAGTACCTACTTTTACCGCCTACACATTCTAAAATTAAGACTTACGAAGAGATACGAAAAGATACGAATGGATCTCTTGTCATTGTGGTACGAAACATAAAACACGTGTATGCCGTACCCTAATAAATCAAACAGCTGTTCTGGATTAGTTAATTAAACTTGTGTGGTGCAGAGTGTCCGATACTTTAGTATTGTTTACCATACAACCCGACAATCCATTAGAAATGAAGTAGAAAGCGAAATGCATTTTTCAAAAGATGTAAAACATTTGCCTCTTGAAATACAGAAAGCCACTCAATATGCAGTATCGGAACTTATTCCTCAAAAAGTTAATACACCACTTTTTTAAGAATAAGTTACGATACTGCACACATACACACAAAAGAAAAAAAAGAAAAATTAAGAAAATATGTGAGAATTTGCTCAATGTTAAAAAAAAAGTACATTAAATGTTAGAGAAACTATTTATATAAAACGGTATTCCTAGTTGAAAAGGAAACCCATTGGGCATCATCCTAAGAAATGTAAGGTCTTGATGAAAAAGAAATCAATTTATTAAAGGTTATGAAGGTTATTTTAATAATGGACAACTATGAAGCTTGTAGAAGAAACGAATTACTAATTGTGACAGCAGAAGACAAAGATAATGTGGTTATCACTAAAATTCCATCACAAGACACTTATTAAAGAAACATTTGTCATTTCAGGTATATTTCATATTATATATATATGCTTTGCGCCCAGAGTTGTAGGTTTTTCAAAAAAACGTATTTTTGGTAAATGTGCCGTTCAAGTGGTTGATATTAATAAAATGAGGAATACTCCGAGAGAAACTGCGGGATCTTTGAAATTGCTGCATATTTGAAATTTCCGCATCTAGAAGACTATGCAGACGACTTTTTGAGACGCTCTCCTACGCCAACTTTAGTTAATTCTGGTTTTGCCTCAATGAAAAGACATACGGGTTGGAAGTCTACTTCTGTGGCGGAAACGTACATCGAAGATTCTATTGAAAATAAAAATCAAATTAATTAGTATTTCAAAACAAAAGATTCTTTTTCGTTCTAGTCAACTAGTTATTTATTATTACTTATTTACTTATTTTTTTTTTTATTTTTACTTTATTTTTACTTATTTTGACATTTAGAAAACTGAATGTTCACTTTTAGTGGGAGCTTTGAGCTTAACATTTTTTTCTCATCAGAATATTTCCCAAAACTCTTGGTGCAGTTAACGGACAACTATGTTATATACAAAACATTAAAGAACATTACTAAGGTCAATGTTGACAGAAAATTATAAAGAATTTTATAAATTTACAGCAGAAGTAGTAGGCAACTTTGAGACCCACGATCTCTGAAGAGACTTTACTTTTATAATATGTATTCTTTTAGTATGAATGTTAATCATAGAAGAAGATATACTTACAAATCCTTTCAAATTGGATTGTTGCTTTTAGCGGCCCTCAATTAAATTGGACAAAATGAAATTACATTTTAAGTTTCGACAAATATATTTGTTTCCTTCACATTTGGTTTCATTCTTCTCTTGGTTACATTGTCAAATCTTTAAAATGGTTCATTTATACTTGCAATTGTTCTTTTAACTCTTCCATAGTACTTACAAATTTGAATTTGAATTGTAAAGATTCTAAAACGCACAACGCACATACTATTGTTCAACTATGTAACGAAGATCTTCACCCCTTGCAAACATTAATCGTAAAATCTGTTTTCTTGATTGTAAAAAAAAGTGTTGAAACGTTTATAGGATATAAGAGGTACAGAAATGTTGGAGAGAAAGAAGATATCGCCATTTGATAATTCCTTGTTTTTAGAATAATAATCTTTCAATTTCCCTTTTATAATTACATCTTTATTTTTTTTAACATCGTACTTTTTACTACGTATTCAATGTCGGAGATACTATTGTTATTTAAGTGTTATATTTAGCAAGAGTGTAAATATTGAATCGTGATACCTAGAATGAGTTTGTTGTAATTTTCCAATTGTATTAATATATACGAATTAACACTTGGCTATTCTTGTGCAATTGTATCGATGCGCTAATATATTTAGTACTGAAATACAAAACCATATTTAAAAAAAAAATTCTAAAGAAAAAAATTCATTTGAGTTTTTAAAATGTTTACAACTAAGAGTAGTTCTCTTCGTAATTATTCTATGTATAAGCCTTTTGGCTGATCTGAGGATGTCTTCTTTATAAACACGAAACTGGTAAAAAAAAAATAAACTCTTATTATTGAACATACCATTTTGTAAGACAAAGGCTTTTTCTTTCATTTTTGCTCCTTTAATTTAAATCACGCTCACACATGGGTCATCGTGGATTATAAAAATACACTTGCTTCATATAGACATTCTATTTTCAAGGAAATTCGCCCAATGTAATTATACCAAATCAATTTCAAATATATGAATGGATGAGGCAAAAATACTGAATGGATCTAAGAATAACAATAATCACTTGCATTTTATAGAATTTTTTTTGTTTATGCTCTGTTATTTAGTAAGTTTTACCGTATCTAGGAAAGTTACAGCAAGGTGAACGGATTTAAATATGGTTTTATGTTTTGTAGTACTAAATGTATTAGTGCAAAGATACAGAGCAATGAGGTAATTGTTAAATTGTACAAAAATAGCTAAGTATAATTCCTATATATTAATACAATTTGATAATTACAACAAACTCATTCTAAGTATTACGATTCAATATTTACACTGTTACTAAATATAACACTTAAATAATAAATCTATTTACAGTTATTTAGTCATCGGTAGAGGTGGTGATTTTTGTTGGCACGCGGGGCCGCAGACCCTGCCAGCCTGCGGAGTATGTACTAATATTACACATAAAAACGAAGTAAAAATTGTCGTAATATGCGTGTGGTAAAAATTTAATTTACAAAGGAGGCATGAAGGTAAGAAATATGTATGTACTTATACACAATAGTATACAAAGCTAATATATGTATACTGGTTCAGTTGAATAAAATTGTAACCGTCCCTCCCACAGGAGACAGTAAGAAAAAAAATTATATGTGCTCACCTTTCTTTATTGACGGCTGGATGCAGACGAAGCTGTATCATACCGTAAAGAATTGGCATACAATTGCAACATTAATATTGCTTCCGTTGTAGATTCATTTAGCCTTCTACAACGTGATGAAAATACGTGCTTGTATTTGGAGAATGACCATTCTGCATCTAGTGAAGTAATATTTGCGTATTTAAAATCCCTCATCTCATAGGTGTGTCACTTATACCCTTGCTTATAAATCGCTTTTTCTGCAGATTCGAATTTTTATTGACGACGGTTGTAAATTTCTATAATACGTGCTGTCCTATATTATCCGTCAAGTTTTCTAGAGCCGTTTTCATGTTACGTGAGGGAGCTGCGAAAAATCTGTTTTTAATAATCTGCCAACTTTAATCATAGTTGCAGCACTGTCACCGAAGGCAATTGCCTTCGCTATACACCTACTAAATTAATAGCATCTTGTATCGCTTGCGTTGACGTTTGCTGCAGAAAAGAAATGGTATCGACGGTCCATCAAAGTTTAGAGTACGCACTATAACATGTATTACACTGTCTTTGTTAGCGTTTGTTGTTTTGTCCACGTTTATCCATATTTTTCCAAAAATAAACGCATTGCCTCTTGCTCCATGGTTTTACAAATACGTAACATGAGTATAAAATCTCACGAAAATCCGGTGTGGTATATAATTTTTTACATTTCCCTGTATTTCGCTGATTCCACGTGCCATTTGTACTGTTGTTCGTTGTAAACCATAAGGATCACATTGCAGGCCTCACATTTTACGGAACCGCTGTGATATTTTAAAAACGAATACCGATGTATGTATTTTTTGATCTCGAGTATTCCATGCAATCTGTGTTGTCGTTTAGGCACCATTTTTATAGTATACGGTTAGTTTCTGCCTAGCCTGCGCCGTTGCGTGCCAACAAAAATCACCATCTGTATCATCAGTATATTCGGTATATAATGGAAATAGAATAAAATGTAATCAAAAAACTACTTCTTTGTAACTATTCTATATGTGTGACTTTTGAATTTTATGAAACAAGAACATTTCCTTTCATTTCTGCTCCTTCAATGTCAACAGTATTTTTTGCTACGCGGTTAATACTTTAAATAGTACTCGTTTTTTTAATGTTTTGATTGTTAGATAGTAGAGGGTCTTTAATAGTACTGCGGAACTGCATTAATACATACTGAACAGACATTTGGCAGAACTGAGAAAAAAGAAACGATTAAGTATCTAGGAAAAAAACCAACATTTGCATTGCTACTAAAGTTTAAATGCAGTGGATGTAATATGTACGTAAACTTGAATGTGCTAATACGATTTGGTTCATAATTGAACTATAGTTGATAAGAAACGAATAAAATCTGGTCAAGGATGTTAATTGCATTGTTATAGCAGCCACCATAGAGCCTCAATTGCTCACAAATCAAACATTGAAAGATCAGATTATAAAATAATTTGAAATGTGAAATATCATAGGAAAAAGGGACGTTATAATTCTGATATAGTCGTATGCATTAGATGCCCCGTACGGGATACATATAAAGAAGAAAATAAATCTTTAACCAATAAAAACAATCAATAAATAATTTGACAATCGGAATTCTACAGTGTCCAAAACGTTAATATCTTAAATCAGAGATGATTCTTTTCTTACTCATCATTTACAAATACGCAATTGTACCCATCTACCAAAATCTTATTAACACCTTTGAAGTTTAATAGCAATGCAAATATTGAATTTGTCGGAGTACCGAAAGCATATCATTTTATTACTTACATTTTTGTTGATTTAACGTTTAATGTTCATCGCTCTTTAGTAACTCTAATATTTCTCCGAAAGTCACGTTCTTTAACTTCCTTATTGAATATTACATATGTATTTATCGGCTGATACGATGACTGCTTATACTGTAAGAATCAAAAACAATAAATACGTAAGGACTCAAAAAATTGAATGCCTTATAAGGAGAAGGACCATTCGTTAATAATAAAGTATATTGTGAAGAAATGCCTGTGAATTTGTTCACTTAGGATGAACAGCGTAATTAATTTTAATGATCTAATTCATTAAAGAATTAGATGTAATGACCCTCATTATAAAGGAATGCCAGTCTCTTCAAATTATTTATTTCATTTTGCTTCATTTGATGAGGGTGTTAGACTTGTCTTTTGGCCATTCTAGAAGAATGTCTAATCTCTTCAAATTGTTTATGTAAAGAAAGCTTCTGCTACAGTTAACAATTTGAAATGGCCATTGAATTTGTTGTTGTTTGTTATTTATACCGAAGAGAAAGAGGGAACGATTTTTTTTTTGGAAATGTGACTATTTCTACAAAATAAAGTGCCATGGTCGAGTTACAACGCTTATAATTCAGATGCCAAAGAAGTAGAAAAACTCAAACATTATAATAACGTACAAGAAAATTCCTACCTACTGCGTCTGTTGGACTCATTGTTAGACAGGCTATTGCAGCATGTTTACCGAAAATTTCCAGCATAAATAGAACTAAAAAATATTCGTATTATGGTTCGCTTGGCTTTAACATTAACAAAGAAATCGTTTTATAATTCTTGTACCTATATTTGACAAAATATTACACTTACTTTTTACATAATTACCTACTGAACTATCGATTCGTCCATATACTTCCAATTGGAAAAGCAATCTTTCTCGAGTGCTTAGCGTAATTTAGAATCTCAGCATTTCCAAATAAACATGTTTTGACAGATTCCTTGCAAAATAAAAAGATTTATTACCGCATCAGCGCACGACTTTGCGCGGTCTAATTCAATTTCTTCAGGCGCTACATTCAAGTTGGAAAACATTTTACTTGAAGTTAAAACTTAAAATGTAAAGAATGTACGGGTAAGAAAACGGGCCAGTTCCTCAAAAAATCATCTGCGAATCGGATATTTATTTGTGACATTTCGATCTAAAAATAAGTGGTTCCAGTGGGCCCTTATAGCATTTTCGAATGAGAAAAACAAGTTCTAGCATTCTTTTCTTACCCATAACCTCTTCTACCATAGGCGGGGGTACATTTTACTTTTCTCATGATACAATAACCTTCTGCATTTTTTATTTGGTGAATACCTTGTTACCAATATAATTAGATTCGACAATTTTTTTTATTTTCGGCAATAATGCAATAAGCTATAGATGATTTAAAAGTATAAAAACCGCACAGATAACTAATTTTCTTGTTTTGATGCAAATGTTTCAAAGCAATTCAGTCTCTTCGATTGCCAAATAGTGTTTATTGACTACGTATACTCTTGATGATAATTATCGTAACTCGCTACTTTTTCGTTACACAATACTTGGAAACCCATACAAAAATAAACGTCGCTGTTTGGGTACTAAATTGAGATTTGGTACACAGAGATTTCTCAATCTATTAAATAAAATATTGTATAATCAATTTTACCCAATTTATTCTGCTTATGAATCCAGTTAAACATCTCTTTAGAAAAAAATTCGCTGACGCACAAAGAATGTATGTAAGATTACGTAGATAAAATCATAAACATTCAGTATGTGCATACGGTATACGCATATACCTTTCTTTCAAACTCCTTTTTTTTTTTAATACCTGCTACTTGAAAGATATCACAGATGTATGTACGTAAGATTAAAATTGCTTCCGTTGAGCCACAGAACATAGAACACAAAAACTTACCAAGTCTGCGTTTTTCAATTATGTGATGACATCGCGCGATATTTCTTCCGTGGAAATAGATTGTGTTGCTTTCACGCCATCTCTATCGTCGGATAAGTATTGGTTAAACAAGTTCACCATACAATCTACAATGTTGTTTACAATGCGAGAGTATCATTTACAATATTATGAAGTGATACACGCGCTTACCGATTATTGTATTACACATTAAAAATAAATGTTCTTAATACTTCCAAGCAATTGCAGAATACGGATGTAAAGTTAATCCAGAAGTTGCGACATTTATTTCTTAAAGAGATTGTCTGTTTTTAGATATCTCCAAATCCAATTTGATGGGATACGGTACTGGATCTAGGACGTTGCGTCGAAGGATTAGTTCACCATAGGGCCAGTTCGCCATAAAGCCAATTCGCCGCGTAAGGCCTGATTCGCCGTTGGCCCGGTCCGCCATCGCGGTGCAAAATTATGATTTAATAAATATTGCAGCAAAATTTATTACAACTCAAATGCTAATAATAATAAATAAATTACAACTTGAAAATAAATGTATTCTGATTAATAATCAGTATACGAAGCATGCAGAACTTCTTTGGCGTGCAAATATAGACGAAGCTATTCATATTCCCCCCAGTGCTTTACCTGCAGAGCTTTCCTACTCCTAAGATAATTAAGTAGGACATATGAACAGGTATATAAATTTTTTTATAACTTCCATATTTGTATTATCTACAGACAAGGAAATGGCAAATGTCAGCCAGTTTTTCCTCATGAAATGTGGAACCTTTACCAGGTGGACAAATCCAACAAATTGATAATCCTCCTTTTAACTGCATTGAATACATATTTTATTTGTACGCGCATTGTGCTTCTTAGTTGTAATCGATAAATGTGTTATCATTATTATAATCATCATCTTCTTCTTAATTCCTCAACAAAATATCAAGCAGAACTGAATAAAACCGAATTGTGCCAGGATGTAAATCAATTATTATATTTAGGTTGTGAATTGGGAATTCTTCGAGATATTTTCGTGTTGTTAATAATTCATCTCAATTTCTCGCCTGACGTATTTCTTTTTACAAAGCCTACGCTGTTTATTTCCAACACCACAAAGATCTGTGTACTTATTTAATTTAAAACTAGAATTTGCCAAATCATATTTATAGACGCATTTACTAACGTTAAGTTTATTTTTTTCTTCCATTACTGAAAAATTGTAAAACAGACTAGTTGCACTAAATCTACATAGCAACTTTATTAATTTATTATTCATAGAGTTTATGTGTTACGCAATTAGAAAGAAAAACTTATTTAATATGGATCTGATAGTATTCCATGTGTTTACATTACTTCTAACACTTTTACAATTGTATTGATAGATAAGTATCATTAACATCATTATGTTTGCGTGAATACCATGTAACTATTCGTATCTTCACATGTGATAATCATGACATGACGTAAAGTACGAGCCTATGATCAATCATTTCAAAAGATTAGAAGCTTGTGATTCATTTCCGAATAAGGTTCTAGAATATAAAAAGATGATTAAAGATGTTTTTTGAACCAGGTATTGTATTCAAAATTTAGGGACGTTTGAAATTACCACGTTAATCTCTGATGATTTTTTAGAAAAACATATTTAAAAATACCGTATAAATCCACCGTGAGACGTAGATCACTTTGCTTACCGCAATACAAGTGAGTATATTTCACTGGCAGCTAATCAAATGGATCAACTGAGGCACGCGCCACCTTACCTGAGCTATTTTTAAAAAGATTTTCATAAAAAATATCTCATTTTTGAGATAGTTTGTTTTTTGTTCTTTTTGTTAAAAAGGAAAACAACATTATTAGAACAATATTAGAACAACAGCAACAAATATTAAAACAACAATATTAGAAATCATTTCACACTGGTTATCCTACATCGGTAATGTCGGTATCCTCTTTTTGATATGTATCAATCATAATTTCTTTATTTTAACCCTAACTGTAGGATATTATTTTTGAATCTATGCATAATTGCAATACGAACCTGCAATCCCCCTGCAACTGTGGTAAGTGCATTGGTACATATATTAGTGTTTTACATTTAGATACTTAAGGAGTAAGCAAGTATTATATAGGTAACCTCCGTCTCGCTGTTGGAAAGTGAAAAATTTCTTAGTATACTATATTCGTCGTATATTAAGGACAATTAAATTATATGACACCATATTATTGAATAAATCAATTTTGAAGATGTCTGATATCTTTTATTGCAATCACATCGCCTTTGTCATTTGAGATTTACGAATAATAAAGCTAACTTTGTTATTGTAAAACATTACAGACGAAAAGATTTAATTGAATTTGCTTATATTCAAATATTCATTATTTTAATCAGCTTTTTTGCTAATGGTTTCCTCAGAACCTTTTCCAAATTCCGAATTTCTTTTCTGAAAGCCTAACAATATATTTCTGGTTAAGGGAAACATCATGGCTGCTTTATTACTGATATTTGTGTAGCTAATACATATAGCCTTTTGTAACATACTTACATACGTTGTGTTTGATATCGAAAAAGTTCACGCGATCTCCGAGAAGTAATTATGTTGTATTATCGACCTAGCAACATAAAAAAAATATAGCAACATTTTCTCAAAAGCATGCCGTAATCCGGGGTAAATTCAATTACCCATAATATTTTAACCTTATCGAACATTTGAGTAGATATCATCAGTAATATCAATTTAACCAAGTGCAATATTTATTACATTATTACTATAAGTTTTCCGAATAAAAAATACGACGTGAAATACTTTAGTCATTTTCAATGCAAAGATTGTTGTCACCTTCATTTATATTCATAAATAGACAAAATCATTGTCTGCTTCACAACCAATTACTCTACAAGAGAATATTTAATAAGTCATACAGTTTTGTATTTTAATAAAAAGAATATACATGTAAGTATGCCAATAATTTAGGCGGCACCTACGTCTCACTTATGACAAAAGTTGGATCGTTTTTAAGGTTTTTCAACGAAATGTTAAAAATCCTTTCTTTCTAGCTTATTTTATATGACAAGCTTTAAATAATTTGGCATTTGTCATCCCAGAAATATATTAATTATAAACTATAGCACTAGGTGTCTACTGAAAAACTTTAGTTTAAATGATTAAAATGTATTTTTTTGCAAACTCTATTAATTCTCTTGTTACATCTTTGGACTTTCAACTTGAATATTGTTCATAATAAACTATCCAAAACACAATCACAAGTTTCAGGAGCAGACTTGATACAAATCGCCTATTACCACGCTGTATTATAACATGACTTTTCGGGGTGAAGACGTAATACATCTGACGATTTTATACTTCAAAAGACACAAATTAAGTGCATCTCTTAGCCTCTATTTTCGCGAATCTTACTTACTTTTAACCAAAATTTATATCTGCAAAATTTTAGTCTGTTTTGAGCGTTTCATTGGCACAGTAACAAGAACATTTACTATTATTACACTAGAATTGAAGACCATCTGCATCCGAATAGTTTTCCATTTACAAAAAGTAAAATCACCTCGTTATGTTGCCAATATTTACTTCAATAAATTGATTTATCGTCTTTAAAATGCATTAAACAAAGATAATTTTAATAAGGAACTGAACAACTTTTTTTTTGCTTGTGGTCGAATCTTAATTTTGAGTTTGCTTACGGCAATATCTCCATGCGTATAGGAGGTGCTGAAGAAGAAACGAGTTCACATGTAATCTGCTCTCACTAGGAACTAAACGTACCCAGACGGACATTTCGAGGAGTTTCTAGTGTAGCTTTCGAAAGTACTCAAATATCCTCTGGACAACTTAATGGCCTTTATAGAGGACACGAAGTTTCTTTAGTGAAAATAAGAGTTCCATTGCGGACGGCACAAAAGATGAATGAATGACTAAATATTCAAGCTTTATTTTTATGATGTGAAATTTTTACAATTGCACTTATGTTATGTATCTTTGTCTTTACTTTAAGAATGCTTTCAATATTAGCATTACGATTCTCACTGCATTTTTAATTGTATCTCCTGTACTAACTGCTTACTAGACAAGGTTCCTATGCCTATAACATTTGTACAAAATACCTTACACATTATGCTCCGGTATTCGCAATTTTAAATTTTCAGCAATATTGCAAAAATTATTTTGCTGATTTTTCATATTCAATGCAAAAAATTGCAAACAAAAGCAATCAGTTGAAACCGTTTCATCCATCCTATGAAACTTCCAGAACTTTCTAGGACTCCCAAGACTATGCTTCAGAAGACAATATATTAGACGCTGTAATAAATAATTTTATCAAGAAAGAGGAAAAATGTGTGAATTTTTTACAATTGCAGTGCTTTCTGATAGTAATGTAGCCTGATGGGCTTTAATCCCTGAATCCCATTAAAAGGTTAATAATGAGTGCTTCATACCTATAAAGTTATTAAAAAATGGTAAATGAACCAATATATATATATATATATATATAATATCAATCATTCTTTTATTTCTACTTGGGAAACGTATTTCTTACAAAAATTTGCTATGGTTGTAATTTCTTTTATACACATGTATATTTCAGGATTCAATGCAATGAATGCAAATTTATAACAAACTAGAATCAACGATCTTTTGCAGTTCAAATTCAAGGTTGTCGCACGAACTACAAGCCAAAATTGTCGATGCACGCATATCGCGAATTTGCAAATTGTATCGTATGCCATAGTAAAAACTAGCTAATAGTATGGAGAGCTATTCGAGTAAACCGGCATTTTAAAAATAGAACGCACGGCGAAAGGTCTCACAATTTCGGTGTGTCTTTAGACGGCGGACGCGTCGCCGTCTTTCTACCGAAAACGCCACTTTATTGGACGTGATGTCGGTGCCGCCACGCGATACCGCCACACGACACAAATAATGATCCGATCCGGAACCGACCGCGTGGTTTATACATACGCCACCAGCTCATTTGCGATGATGCATAGACGTTCGAAGCTGCCGCGATTTTTTTTTTGTTTACTATCTGTGAATACGACCTTGAAATGTACGTATCTCGTAATGCCAAGAAAATATACTGGGTTCTATGCTAATTCAATAATTCTGCGAAAATTCGTGGCCTTTAATCTGAACAGAAGTCTTTGTTTTCCAAATGCATGGATTCTTTGTTACATTCATAAAAAAACACGAACGCAATGAGTAATAGGAGCATTGACATCCATTATTGTTGTATTATTCATTCTAAAGCGGCATCGTGCAAATTTACCACGTTACAGCCAAATACAATTATACTTATGCTTGGAATATGTTCCAAGTTTTATTTCCAAATTCTAGTTTCGTATCGTGGAAGTAACCAAGTATATATTTAGTCACTTTCAGGATATGAGACTTCCACCGACAATTTTTAACTCTACAACAACTTGAAAACCTATATTTTCTATTTCTCATATTTAACACATGTGTGGGAAGAAAATCCTTGCACCACTTCTTCTGCATCATTAAAAGTTCTCCCATGCATCTGTTTTTAAATCGTTGGGAAAAGAAGATGGTGAAATGATAAAAGAAAATTCCGGACTTAATTTTTTGAACCACTTTAAATTTTCTCGCAGACATGTCACGTAAGTTTCACATTACCACGTGCCAGTAACTATTTTTTGATCTTCAAATGGCACTACTAGGCACATACATCCTGCAATCCAGTCAGTGCTCTGTGACTACTCCCTCTTTCCAACACTTCAAAACCAAATTCGTGGGAGGCCCTTTTATAACTAAAAGAATGGCTAAAAGAACTGTTTTAACAGTGTTTTCAGAAATTACTTGGAAGAATAAGCAAATATATTGGTTTTGGAGATAGCTACGGAAAATCAGTAAATACAACTTTTGTAATTTTTGGAAATCGAATAACTTTTGACATAATCCTTATATCACCATTAACTCTTTAATGGGCCGAAAATTTCTGCATAAAAAACCTGCAGTGCAGCCAAAACAAGATAAATTGTGATTCATCTGTTCACAATATTTCACAGCTAACAAAGCAGACAACAGAGCACTATCCACTGAAATTTGGTTTGACTTTTCTTTACCCTGACACTCAGCAGATTGCTACAATTCATATTATATAATGTAAAACAAATAAATACATAATGGATGGTACTGAAAGGAAGGTATGTTTTTGGTTTCTATTGCCGTTAATGTTTCATGTTCACAAAATATGACTACAGAGGATATTTCAGTACGGCATCTTAAAGCAACTCAGCAAACCAGATTGGTTCGCCATCGACGAAGGCGAAAAGAAATAAAACTTGCCGGAAGTGCAGTTTCTCATTTCTAGCGTCGTTAATGTTTCGTGTTCACAAAATATAGTATTTTTTGACCACGAAGCTTTAATGGCAACAGAAACCAACCACCTTCCGTTTAATACTATTCACTATTTATTTATTTTATATTACATAATATGGATTGTAGTAATCTATTGATTGTTAGGGTAAAGGAAAGTCAAATATTATTCCTAAACTTTTCTAAGTTTGTAGTAGGTCGGTTCGCTAAAATAAAACAAGGTAAATTCCTATTATTAATAAATAAACATTGAACACGCGGGTGCCATTCGTGATAAATTCTTTGAAATATATCTGCAAAATCCAATCAGATACAGGATACTTCAAAACGTCCTTGTAACGAAAACAAGTGACGATACTGACATGTATACATAATTAAAAATCCAAAGTGTTTGTTCATATCGGAATGATCGTTTGATAACAACAATTATCGTTATACTCTCATTTTAGTGCATCAAATATCTAAATATTTTTCGTTTTTCTAAAACCCGGTTAACAACAAGATAAACGATAAGGGAAAAATCTGTACTTCAAATAAACCATTAATTTACCATTATAGAGTAATTTTCAATTAATTCCTAATAAAAATAAATTTTTTTTTTTAGAACCAATAATCATTCACACCACCCCAGATACAAATATTTTTCGTTCTGTTTTTGAAAGCTGTTAACCGTGCCAACGTTATTCAAAACATTTTTTCGGATTAATGAGAAAAATGATATTACTATCTCTTACTCCAATGTCAAGTACACGAAACTTCAACGTCGATATAGCATTGAGAAATATATTTATTTTAGAAATAACCTATTTCAATTGCAAAAGACCAAAATAAACGTTTGAGCCTAAATATAGATTTTTTATTGTGTTTTTATTTTGCAACCTTAAATTATTTACATATTTTTAATTAGATGCAGATAGAGAGCAGTATCCACAATTTATATGTCATTAAACTTGATAACACTAAAAAAACAACAATTCATTAAAACATTAATTGAGTAATTCGATATTTAATTTGTTAATCTTAACACATGCCTTTGTTTCAGATGATGGTGTTACATATTCGTTTGGTGTATTTTACGACGAGTTTTTGCATTATTTTGACGAAGGCAAAGGCAGAACAGCGTGGATTTTATCGTTGTTAGTAGGAGTTACTTTATGTTCAGGTAATTATTATTAATGTTGTATTGCAAAAGTATAATCTTATGCATTTTAATGTCTCTATAGATAAATTAGCCTTATTACTACTGCAGTGCATTGTATGTATTTACATTTTGTGGTAAATTAGGTTTTGTTATCAATACCTAATTCTGAACAAAATTAAACTTTTATTTGCAATTGTATTTATACTCGTCAAATGTTTGAGAAAAGATAAACAGTCAGCCAGCGCGTACTCCAACCTTCTCTAACAATGCATACAAAATATAAAAAATATAAAGGATGCTTGGACCTAATTATACTGACAGTAAAGAATATGTACACACGGCGCCATACAAATTCACTATTGCAATCTTGGCTATTATTGGTCCCACACAATCCATGAAATCGGTAAACTTGTGGCTCTTTTGCTGCTGATTAATACAAAGTTAATAGGAAAACAATTGAATAACGCATTCTTTAACTAAATCTACCATTTTTTTTAATGAAATATAGTGTATAATATATAAAAATAATTTTTAATATAAAAGTTTTATAGACTATTGTTTTTGGAATGAGTATTGTGAAAATTACCGTGGCTTCTAGTTAAAGATACATATATTTACAAGGTTGTTGAAATTCTATGCGAAACCATACAGTTTACACTGTGAAAGTGTCAAAAAGATACATTGTATGAGTTTCTCCCTCTTCTCTTTGGCAGTTAGATGGCTTTGCCGAAAGTTATAGCTATGGTTACAGCAGCCTACTAAAATATATGTAGCTACTAAGCAACCTACTAAGAACTGAACACCATTGTAACTTTCTTATTGTTTATTTTAGAACAACGGTTTATAAAGTTTTTCTTTGTAAAAACAGTACTAATTTAGCTGACCTCGTAGGATCAATGATAACGAAAATAGTAGTAGTGGTTCATTAATCTGAGTCAACTTGAACACAACATAAAGATAATTTCGCTATGACGTAGTATATATATAATAACATTACAATTTTTTGTTTGTTTAATTAATTATAGCTTTAGAATGTCATATTATATAGGATGTTCCCTTAAGGATCGCAACTATAGTCATTGTATAAAATATCTGAAAAACGTTAATATATTTGCTAATTAACTTTTATAATTTTGTAGTGTAAGTTTTGATATGTCATATTCATAGGGCAAACTAAAAATGTGTTTTATAGCAAAGCACGTGGAAAAGTCAACCATTTTTAAATAGAAATCCCACATTTTTTGCCGTATCTTTTATTCTATTCTATTCTATTATTTTTCTATTATTTTTTTTTCTATTACTCTATTATTATTATATTTCTATTCTATTTTGTGCTAAAAAATAAAATAAATTTGTGATATATAGATTCCATACTCCCAACTCTAAGCATGTTCTGATTACTTCGAAAAATATGTATGTTAAGGATAGCTCAAAGAAAAATGTAACGTAAGGACGCACAATTGTTAAGTGATGGAGTTCTTTAGAAATTGATCTAAGAATATACGGATAAAAATAAATAAATAATAGACAATTTAAAGTAGTTCAGCGCAAATTACCAAATTGAAGAATTACTTCTGGACAAGAGGGCTCTCGCAATTCGCGCACGTCCCTTTCTTGTTAATCGAAATTGTATGTCACGATCCAACATTCTGGACCACTTCCGCCGTCTACGCCGATTTAACGCTGTGCATTTAATTATGAGAAGCTGTGTCTTCTTCTTCTTCTTCTTCTTCATTACAAAATCTGCATAGCGCTTTACCTTAATAGATCCCCATCATTCGCAGGTGTCCTATCAAACAACCATATCCTGGCAATAGGCATATCCTAAGTTGAATCCTGTCTAATGCAAGTATGTAAGCAGTTAAAGGTTGGAAGGGTTTTCTCATCACTTGTTTGCTGTGACCCCGTCCAGCTGCATGGTTCCAATAAAGTTGGTGTTGATTGGTGATCCATTTTTTAATGACGCCACGCACTGCGTTCTTAGTCAATACATACACCCAATTCGGGTTCCTTGAAATTGATGTTGTAACCTTTCTCGCAGCGCTTTTTTTCCCTCATTACTTCTGCTAGAAATTACATAATATTAATCAATCAGTAACGGAATAAACAAGACCAGAATACCTTTTCTCATTTTGGAAGTTTTCCGTATATTTTCTTCACCACATAGCGTGCCCCATTTTCCTACTATTAACTTCATTGCTGGTATCTTTTGAAATAAATGATCTCCATTAAGCTTATAGTCTATCATAATTATATTTCATGAAATATTTACTTGCAAAGTCAGTTTACATTACTGATAATGGAAATGTTTTAAATAATGATAGCAAGGACTGTGGTCTAATAAGTAAATAACACTGAAGTGTAGTCGGTACACGCCGCACCACACAAGTTTAATTAATTAATCCGCCAAATTCAGTTTACGATACTTCAATGTTGTTTTAAGATATTCTCTTACTATATCCTAAATATATAAAACAAAAACGAGTTTTGATTTTATATAGAATTTCCATGAAAAAGAGGAAAATCCTGACGATTTCACACATCAAGTGACGTTTCAATCACGCTTTGGAAAAAGGTTTCTGGCGTAATATCAATTACTTCCACTAAATTTCGCTGACGCGTCTAAAACGGAAGCGAATAACGTGATCGGCTTGCCGCTTGACTGGAAGATATTGTAGTTATTTGATATAGCTGTTAAAGCGTCCTTTTCAACTGGAGTTTATAACTAAATTTGTATGTTGTTTAATATTTTTCATATTAATTTGAGTAATTGCATGCATAGAATGAAGATTAGAGTAATTTTACAACGGAATTGCTCTTCTTTCCATTCTCTTGAAAAATTAAACTTGGACAGTTTCTACACATATTATTTATTTGCTAATAGCAATGGCAGTTTATAATCTCTCCATAAAATATAACCATAGATAGCAATTTGAAGCACTGCGCAGTATAGGAATAAAAGATACAATTTGTAGATGATGACAAATGGTAGTGCTATAGAACGTATAATATTTGGAATAACACCTAAAATTTCTAAATTTAATGGATGCGAATATCACAATCCTATCTCAGATTTGTAGCATACCTTGCATTTTCTCGTTAGCTAAAAATGCGTAAAAAAAGTATTTCATAAATTCAAGTTTAAACTCGAGTCATATTTTTAGACAACGTCAACATGACATTAAACATTTTTATAACCGCCTCGTTCACCTGCTTTTCAATAATATTTTCACGATGGTTTTCGGTTATTCCTTTCCTTTTGTTTCAGGACCAATTTCAAGCTCATTAGTCAATAGATGGGGTTGCCGAATAGTCACTATAGTCGGTGCAATTTTGGCCAGTTTTTGTCTGTTCGTGAGTTTCTGGGCAAACAGCGTTTTCGTCTTATATATTACCATAGGATTAGGCACAGGGTTCGGATTTGGATTAATCTATCTACCGGCGATAGTAAGCGTGACAATGTATTTCGAAAAAAAGAGATCTCTAGCAACAGGAATAGCCGTGTGTGGCTCAGGATTTGGTACCTTCATTTTCGCACCAATTATCACACTGCTTCTAAACGAATACGGTTGGAGAGGCTCCATGATAATCATATCCGGTATAGTACTAGAATGTATAATCTTCGGAGCACTCTTCAGGCCACTAGAATATGAACCAGCAACAAAAATAGCTTCAGACGTATCCAAGAGCGAAATACGTTTAAAAAACACCTCAGCGGCCTTGGATCTTCACATATCTGATGTAAGCTTGCAACATTTGGTGTCTGAAACCAGTAACATACATCGACCAAGAAGCATGGGCCATTTCACAGGAACCAAAGCGACTTTTGTTGAACAGAATGGGAATATAGCGAATGGTAAATTAAAGAATAACAAAGAAGTGGCCAGATTAGCTTTAAGCCAACCTCTATTGATGACGTCGACCCAATCCGATGGTGGCCGAAGATTCGCCAGTCAAGCGCACCTCCGTGGTCCTATTTATAAGCGCGATATTTTCTATCAAGGCAGTTTGATGAACATCCCCTCTTATCGTTCTAAATTAAGTTTAAAAGCCAGTGGTGAGGATGAATTATTAGAAAGAAAGCTATCGACGAGAAGATATTCAATAGAGGAAGCCGAGGAAGAGCAAGTTACGATTTGTGGAATCGTATGCTCTCCAGAAACTAAAGACACCCTCAGGGAGATGTTGGATTTTTCTTTGTTTAAAGATGTTATCTTTTTGCTATTTATTCTTAGTAATTTTCTGACAAGTATTGGATTCAATATACCGTACGTTTACATCGTTTCTAGAGCTAGAGCACTTGATCTTACTCATAATCAAGCTAGTATGCTGCTCTCTATCATTGGAGTCGCAAATACTATAGGAAGAATAATATTGGGATACATATCAGACAAGCCATGGGTTAATAGATTATGGGTGTATAATGTGTGCCTCACCATATGTGGCTTAGGTAAGTTCTTAAAGTATTTTTAAAACGTAAGTGAAGTTAATGATATGCACTAAATTTGACGCTGTCAAAACTTCCAATGTTATACAACTCCCTTTTCTAGTTGACGTTAAGGTTTAAGTTGTTACAGCCACTCGCACTTGAATAAATCATGAAAAAAATAAATAGGTAGAATTATAGACCATCTATAAATGAAAATACACAACCTAGAATCTGTTACCAAAAATTGTTATGCTTATTGCACGTAATTTTGAACATCGTAAAGCATCTTGTATATGGTACATGGTACCATGCAGTACTCTCGCTTTCACACAACAATTACAGGAAATACACCTGCAGCAATGGTAAAATCCAAGAACCTCATTCCAAGAAAATTCCTTTAGGCATTAGTAAAATATCCAAATATTTTAGATATCGTGTAATTTCAATTCAATTGCAGAGAGTACATGGTTGTACGATTTTTTAATGTTTGCTTCGAATTTCCTTTACAGCAACCGCTTTTAGTGCCTTTTGTTTGGACTTCCTTACACTCAGCATCTATGCTAGCGTATTCGGATTCACAATAGGAGCGTATGTTGGGCTAACTTCAGTTATACTTGTGGACTTACTGGGCCTGGATAAATTAACAAACGCTTTTGGGCTCCTGTTACTATTTCAAGGAATTGCTTCCTTCATAGGTCCACCTATTGGAGGTAAATAATTTTTAATTCCTTTAAAATATTTATCAACGACCCGTTTATGTTTTAGGCGAACTATACGATGTATTCCAGTCCTTCGACCCAGCCTTCTACTTAGCTGGCGTGGCGATAGCGCTGAGTGGTCTAATGTTATTCGCAATTCCTGCAGTTCAAAAGTATCAAGCGTCGAGAGGTTCGGGGAAGACGCAGGTGGACATATAGCAATTACTGTTACCCAAAGACTTCCGGTTATCAAAGGATGGAAAATACTATAATACCATTTAGCTAATATGAAACAAACTAATGGAATACAATCGACTTTCGAAGGCTATTTTTTGAATAGTGTTAATTATGTGCTGTGTTGGATGTATGTATATTTATAAGATGAGATGGAAGTGAACTATTTTACTAGTTACGTAAGTGTAAATAATTGATACATGGACTACTTTAGCCAAATAGAAGACGACGACCAAAAAAGTGATACCAAAACGAAAATGTAAGCGTTCTTCATTGTGATTATTTTTTGTTACTATGACAAGTTTTCTTAAGCTAAGATGTGTATGTGTACAACAAAAGAAGCATCTAAGACACCTATATGTAAATGTAGAAAACTATATTTTATTTATCGAAGATATTTAACGTAATATAAAAATGGATATTCTAAACTATACGTTATAAAACTATTTTTATTTTTTTATATTAAATGCTAGAAATTATTATATTTATTGTATTGAAAATAAATATGAATTTAGAGTATAACCACTCTAAGCGACAAATCTTTAAATAATCGATTAATTATGGATAAAATGTATTTCAAATTATAAAACAAATTTAGACAAAATAATACTTATTATACTAATGTAATTATAATCTATTGGTTCTTGTTGAAAAAAATATGAAAGATACAGAGAATCTATTTGAATATAGGCCGTTAAAATGAATTGCATTAATCAGAATTATATAGGTGAAGTGTTTATATATACCGACAAATTAGCTGATTATACAAAATGAAAGATATTAAGTAACCTTTGATTTGGCTATTAAAGCAATGAAACCTCTCGAAGACATTAACAATTTATAAAAAATGAAATGTATTAATTTTGATAAACTTGTAGTATGAGGTATATTTTAAATTCTCACTACCACCACTGGTAAAACATTTTCTTTGAAATCGACTATACGGCGCACAGGAACGAAACGGTCAAAAACTACATTTCTGATGACTTAAAATGCATGTACTTTAAGCTTTTAGGCTTATTAAACTAAATGCAGTTATGAGAGTGTTGTTAAATCAGCCTTAAAGTTATAGATTGTTGATCGTCGTTATTGGTGTATGTTCTATCTGCAAAGTTTGGACAAGGCTAACACAAAACTAATGAAGCTTCATTACATTTTTTCCATGTATTCTCATCCATTTCTCAGATAGAATCATGAAGCATAAATTACTTTAATGTATACTTTTTCCGAAAATGTTTAAAATATAAAGAACAGTAAATTATGAGAAAAGTGAAATACAGATAGATTTTTCTATATTAGCTCAGATAATAAAATGTAGATATCGTATTCATATTTGCCCCTTATAGAGGAAGTTGCGGTTTTCGTACACGCTATCCTGTTTACGTATAAAATATTGTTATTTTAATGTTGCTACATTTGATCAAAGCAAATAAACTTATAACTCCATTCAAATGCAAACGGAACTGTCCATTCATAGAATAAAGAATCGTGTATTTTGTTAACTACATTTTTATAACGTTTTTATATTGTTTTAAAACCATATTTTGAGATAAATCATTGTCTTGCACAATGTAATCTAAACTTATACCAAAATAATAACAATTTGCGATTATAAATATCTGACTACATAGTTATTTGGTAGTATCAGTCAGTTACTGAGAATGTCGCTATTTATAACGAAAAAAAAAAAAGATCTATGTGTGGCTTGTATTGACCATAGTAAATATATATGTACAGCTCGAAGGTATATTCAAGAAAAATTAAACCTAACCGAAGAAGATCTTAAGTGTGTTGTGGCAAAAGTGTGTGTGCAAAAACTATTACTTCCCAACTTCAAACTGAGATGGTCTATCTAACGCTCACAGGATGAAAGACCGATTTCTAAATGAAAATGTTAAATGGTTAAATGGCGATTTCGTTGTACCTTTACAACAATCACATACTGCTGTAGAAACCGGCACACTACCCGTGTAAATCAGGTAAAAGAACAGGAAGACGGAAGCCCGTCCATTTACTGCAAATTGAAGGTTTACAACAAATTCGGGAAGCGTTTTTACAAGATTTACGAGCAGAAAATGAAAACAGAAGAGCAAATATAATTGAAGCTTTAATGAGTTCGACAACACAATAAATGGGTGTTGTTAATCATCTCTTGTTTGAAAACCAAGGCATGTATCAATCATAACTGTAACACCTATAGTCGCGTCTATAAAATTGTAAAGTTCTTTAGATCACACGACAAGCAGAGAAGCAATCATCTGCTGAAAATCTGCTGAAATACGTAATCATGTAAAGACAAATGTTACATCAATAAGTAAATGGGGTTGCGATGGTTCATCTGGCCAAAGCCAATACAACCAAATTCTACGAGACGAAAATAAAGAAATAACTAACGCGAATTTGTACTCCTGCGTCTATTCAACGAAACTTCTGGAAACATTGTTGTGGGAGAATCCAATACCATCATCAACTCGATTCTGCAGACCAACATCTATTGAATTTGCCAAGGAAACCACAGACAAAAAAACAGGAATGTTGTAGAGGGTATTAAATCAGAAATTGCTTCTTGGTATCTTGGCAAATAGATATTCAAGGTTACAATAATTAATTAACAGATATTGCCTCAAAAACGCTTTAGAAATGAGGTTGGAACTATAATAGATAAACCACTACAAGGAACAGGAAATAGTAATAATGCCAGAAGGTTTCTCTCAAATGCATCTTGCACTGCAGATATCACATGTGTTGATGAAGAATTAATTCGAAGATTAAATATTATATTGCAAACATTAGCTTCTAATAGATCTGTAAATGCTCAATTTGGAAAGTATGAGAATTGTATGTCGAGAAGAACAACTGATTTCTATGCACAAAATACTGATACATTGAGAAGCTATTATGCCTACGTTATTTTACCTTACCAATAAGTCAACTATCAGAAGAGGCGCAGGAAGCTAGAAATGAAGATTATAAAAGTTATGTATCATTCCCGCAAATGTTCAAGAACCGCAACTAATCAAGATGTCTTCAATAAACTACTCTATACTTCTGATCCCTATCTCTCGTCTATAAGGCCTACACTTAGTAAATGGAAATTCGGATTGGTTACTGAAACAAGATACTTTAGTTATTATTGCACTGTTATTATTGTATTGAAATAGAATGTTCTATACATGAAAAACAATAACTGTTTGTTTAATTTTGTTATTTCTGTAATACCTAAGTTTATTAATCGTTTTAAATAATAACCTATTACAATTACAATTCTCAGTTATTTCGATAAACTTATTATATTTTACGAACAATTAAATTGTGTTTATGGCTATATTAATGATACGACATTAGCGATATTAACAAATTGACTTCTTCAAACAAAGAGATAACCATTGTATGTCATGTGTATCCAGTTTCATAAGCCTGTAAGTATAAATTCGACAGTTATTAAATTTTGACCAGGAAAACACCGTTTCGTTCCATTGTGCGACGAATCAATTTTAACCTGACTGTAATAGTATAAAATACAATAGCTTGTTCAAGCATTTGTCTACTAGGGTTTCATTGTAGAAATAATAAGCTGCAAAATACGATTAAATTCTAGTTACCATGTTACTATATATAAAGGGCATATGTAATGTTAATAATCTAAGCGATGCCTTTACAAGCACGTAATACTTCTCAACACTTTTCTTCTTAGAGATATAATAATAAAAAGAATCGTTTCGAAATTTTGGATGCATTGTATCCTTTCAACATTTTTGGTAGGACAGAATAGACAATTCCTAGCGTACTAATTATTGAAATATATCCATTCAAGGTTTCATGATTCAAAACTTTTAAAATTATTTGCATTGCAATTAAGTATAATAAGATACGAGTACAGACTATTCAACATACCTGTGTCTATGCAACACACTTGACAATAACTATAAAGGTATGCAACAAATCTGTCAAAAGACGCAGGTTGGTTTTCCACCATTTTCTTCTGGCTAATTTTCTGATAAATTAGGAAACTGCAAAAATATGTATTTTTTGAATCATAGCTTAACAAATTTCGCAAGACTCTTCAAATTTTTCTACGGTTAATAAATTCGTTCCCGTTGAATATGCTAGTCATTTGCAATATACGGCAGGATATCGATGCAGGAAATTTGATATTTAAGCCGAATTATTTTCTTGGAAATAGTACAATAGATACTTTCTTCCCTTTTTAATAATCAATATTCGAAGCATTTATAGTATACCGCTCTAGATAAAAACAATATATAGCAGCGGTGATTGGTGATAACGTAGCAGAGAGCCGTGTATTTCCGTTGCATAGTACACAATATGTAAGAAAAATACACGAGGAAGTCGAAACGTTCCGTTTCCGCCGCTGATATTATTCACAAACTTATGTATTACAAAACATACAAAGCTAACTGTTAAATTAAATTATGGGAAGTTCAATTTAATAAATACTGTACCTGATTCAATTCAATATCTAGAACAAATTTTACAAGCCCCCTGTTTTATATTAAGCCGTTATTATATTTTATATTTAATTGTACTATTACTGTTATTATTATATTAAACAATTTGCTGTGAATAGAACATGTATTTACAAATAATAATTATTTACTAACATTAATTTAACAATGTCAAGCCTATACTTTTGATTCAAGCTAGTGATGTAAGTGTTTTATATTATTTTAGAGCTATAAAGACGAATTTACCTAAAACTAGTTTATATTGTTCTGTTGCGAGTCTAATTCATTATATTTTTTCTACTAAATACAAAACATCTATGATAATTTGTTTCTTTCTACACCATACATCCCAAACGTAACTGATTCGGACCTTTAGTTTCGCACAATTCGAAAGACCTCCAAATGTTTTTTAAAATTAGTTAAAATCAATTTTCCAAATTGTACTTAAGTTTTGCACTGTTCAATCTACATTAGGTACATATTCTTTAATTACTTCTAACAAAGTGGGCAATATTTTAGATATTATATTTCACCCTTAAATATAACAATATAAAACCTATTACAAAAGATAACTTTTATTAAACTACCTTGGCATTAACAATTAGTTTACAACACAAAGACGTTTACTACACTATTGTTGTTTTCTGAACCTCATGCCTCCCTTGGACATTGCAGCTTATTACTTATGTCGTCTTTTCTTGGCAAATATTGTAATTAACGCACTTCGTAAAGTTGGCAAATAGACAAGGTATGTGAGTACAGGGATAATAGTTGCTGCCTAGAACAAATTATTTTAATTAGCCGACCGTAAAGTGATTCATTGAATTGATTAATGTATATGTGATTAACAAAATTAAACGGGATATTTTCCCCTAAGTATTAACTTATAAGTTTAATTTAGAATTTATGTATTTTGCGAATAAAAAATGCCTATGCCTGTGTTAATAACCATTCCCAATTTGGTAATTAGTTTTAGGTTAGGTCAAATATACGCAACAGCACTTAGATAAGAGGAGAGTCTGAAAAGATTTATCCAAAATAACGCGGACCAAGTTCAGTAGTTTGCCTTAAAGCACAACAGTAATTTTTGGCTAAATGTCCAGCTAACTTCAGTATGTATGTCGTGGTATACTTTTGCCAAGAACTTATTTTATATCTTTGACAAATGGAGAATATGAACATGCATTGCTTAATAGGCCTCCAGTGCAAAATTTAGTCAGGACATACAAGATGCAAAGGAATAGAAGTCGTTCTAATGAAAATTAAATTTATAGAACTTTGGAAGTTGTTAAAAATCTACATACCAAAGAACAGTTAAAGGAATTATGATTTAAAATTTAGGTATCTCCAATGAAAACAAATTTCTACAATTCTCCTATACAGAGTTATTTATGATAATTATCTCATTTGCAATATATCAACCACTATACAATATTAAAATCGTCCATATAATTCATCCGTTTATTGACAAAAAATTATTTCGCAATGGATGCCTACTACACTAACAGGACTTCAAACTAATAATTTCCAATCAATTGCTCTCTCTTACTTTTTTAGAAATACAGAAATATACACTCGGCTAAATTAAGAACTGTGTTTTACCTTTATATTTTGATCGAGAAGTGTATTTCTGTTAGCCTTACGCTTTAAAAACAACATTAGAATAATACGTAGCGACGAAGTCTTCCTAGGGCTAGATTTAAAAATAAATTCGAATAGCTGACAACCATTTGTTTTGTTGCAAAAATAGAGCATATTTTTATCATGAAATTAAACACTTTTTTTTTTTGCTTTGTAGTATTTGTAGCCAAACGCTCTATTGTCACGAATTTACTTTACTACACTCAATTTATCTCTAACTTCTTTAATCGAAGAGACCAAGTAGATGCTATATAAGCCAATTTTTCTAAGGTATTTGACCGTTTGGATCATTATATTGATCGGTGATTTACTAGAGCTTTTTTTATCACACTTAACCAATGTTTATAGATCTAATAATTATACTTGTTGCAAGTTTGGAAGTTTCCCAAAATTTGGCACCGTTAATATTGTCCATGTTATTTCATCCAAAAAGTTATTATTTGCAGATAATTTAAAAATTTTCGTGTTTCCTCCACTGAAAAATGTACTTCAGTACAGAACGCTCTAAACAATCTACATAGTTTAGTGTGTCATCCACAATTTTCCCTAAATATAGACAGATGTAAAATTATATCTTTGACCCGGCGATCAAATCTAAAAGTCTTCAGTTACGTAGTCAGCAATTACCTAATATCACATTGTGACGGCATCCAAAAATTAGGTGTTTTCTTCGATACAAAATTTAGTTTTGTATATGCAACAACAAGTCGGTCATAAATCTTTTAGGCTTTATTATTCGAAACTCAAAATCTTTTCGTAATATATGCTTTTATATAAATTTTAGGCCTTACTAAAATCCCGTTTAGAGTATACATAATAACAACCCTTCAATTTGGAAGAATAAACTTCAACATTACACTTCTTCCGTTAGGAAGGATTCTCTTTCTGCTCAATGGAATCTACCGTCTATCATTGCTACAACGTCTGAACTTTTCGATACCTCATAAACGCAATACCATTAATAAAAACAAACATTGTGCTAAAGGTCCCTATTTATTTAATGTCAAGCGATTATAATAAGATTTTAGTAGTAGATATTAACTTTAAGAAAACTTTAAGCTTAGCTTGGTGATAAGGCACTCATTTCTAAGAGTGCCAGTATAAACTAAGCAGAATACAGCGCTTAGCTTGCCACGGCATAACTGGAGCCATCACAACAACCTCAAACTGGAAACCCTGCTTAACCTGCCGCCTCGCATTTGCTGGTAAGAGCAAGGGCCTTGACAGGGACATATTATATGAGACGGGCATGCGAGCATTTTTATCATAATAGATGAAATTCTCATATTAAGTGTGGTACCAGTCGGAATCCCCAGGGTGTACACCACTATGAAAACTTATGAAGTAGTCCGTAGTACCGACTAGACAACAATAAAAACAGGCGAAAGTTACTTAAATGTTTTCCACGGACCGATATAAAACCAAATTTGGAGCTGGTGCGAGAATATGTGGCGCGGGCAGATTAAAAGGAGGCCGGGCTTGGGAAATTTATGCATTCACTTTATGTGCTCGGGAACAACGTGCGAAACAACGTCAGGAATGTCCTCACTGTCTCACTCAATTCTACTGAATATACTCGGAGGAAAGAATATACTAAAACTGGTATGGGTACCCATACGCATACTGGCAAAGAGTGGTAATACACTCCCGCTGGCTGCCACCGAAGCCTCCGTTGGAATCCCTTTGGATATGACTAAAACGGAGATTAAGAGACAGTTGCATCAGTGGCATTAAAAACATTAGACAGAGCAACCAGGAAATCGTCCATTCGAAGGCTTTCCTGGTAGGACACTCTAAAGGAAAGTCTGAGCAATTGCTGGCCATGAGCAAATCCGATATTAAATTGTAGACCGGCACCGTAAATGGTAACTGTCCACTAAGCAAACATCTACACAAACTGGGGTTCTTACCTGAACCTATTGGGAGAGTGCAGTGAGGAAAAGGAAACTCCTCTACACCTTTAAGCCACTGCGAAGTATATAATCCATTGTGTCGGTTTAGGGTTACGAAAAATTAAACAATTATATGCTTATTGTATACTATTTTCTTATTTGATAACTCCATGATCAATTTAAATAATTTTCGTTAAGTTAATATTTTTAAATCCCCTTCTTCTATTGTTTTCCTTCCAAAACCAATGCTCTGTTCATCTAATTTATACACCAAAATATATCGCAACAAGTATCAAATTTCGAAGTGTCACAATGTCAACGTTTATCCAATGCAGAATACTCTCAATAAATTTAATTTGACACTACATGCTACGAAGAATGAGAACAAATCAGAATTGCAAAAAAAAAATAATGAACGATACTACAACAATATATTACTATTATTCCAAAACAATGGTTAACGTACTATTCAAACAACAGAGGAATAGAATTTCTTCAAACACAAAATTTGATTTGATTCTTACCTCTATACCCAATGGTGCCATGATTGCTAACGCCTTTGGTATTCTGCTTTTAATAAACGGAATCCAAAATATTAACAAAAGTCTTGGAATCCAGAAAAGAAAAATTACAGCTATCATAACAGCCATGCACTGGAAAGATTTAAATCAATTATTTATTTGTTACGAACTTAGATCATTATGCAATACCTTCGTCAAAAGTCGTTCCTCAAATCTTTTTCTGGATATTATATAACGTTCTTTCACTAAAGCTAACATTAAGAAGACAATTCTAAAATTAGACACAAAGTAAAATGTTCTAGAAGTGATTCTTTTAATAATGTAATCGCTCACATTATCAGCACTGGTATAGCTCCTCCTAAAATAAGGACCGAAATGTTAAATCCGCTCTGCGGACCGTATTTCATTTTCCAATCCAATTCGCATGATGTGCAAGTAGTGTCGTAAATATAATTTCCAATTTGAGCTAATGGTAGAGACGCTATAATGGCAGAAATAATCCAACCAATTGCAATCGTTGTCAGGTAAAAGGAAAACTCAATTTCCTTATCTACAACGATTTATTTCAGAAATAAGAAGAAAGTTTGCAGCATTCATTTAAAATCACCTTCCTTATAATACGATATCGACGTCAGTCTTTCGACAGCTATCATGGACAGGATTATCATTTGAAAAATTCCCAACATTAGTTTTAAAAACGCCGTCAATTGACACATTCCGTAACCAAATATCCACCTGAATCAAGATAACTGATATGCTGACCATCAATTTGTAATATTTACCTCGAAAAAAGCGCAGATATTGAACAAAATGGTAGAATAAGGATACCTTTCACTAAGTTAACAACACAAAATGCTAGAAGAAATAAATAACTTCTTGATATTAAAGAACCACTTCGTAAGAATGTTATAAGAAGCCATAGGTTTAATCCGAAGCCTATTACACCTAAAAAAATAATTTGAAAGTTACATTTAAAGTGAATTTTTGAACATGTAACATATTTTTACAATCGTTATAAAGAGTATTGTTTAAATGTTAAATATGTAAACATGGATTTTAGCGATTACATGAAAAATGAGGTTCATTAAGGCAACTTCGCGCAATTATCTTAAGCATATTAAAAAAAAATCAAACTTACCAAAAATTAATAAACAAATCCCAAGTAATATTTTATGCGAATCATCTACAACGTTCCAGGTACATATTAAATTCTGATAAATCATAGTTGTTTTATGAGTTGTCTAAGAGCACTGCACTTTAGTGAAAGGTACTCAACGGTAGACATAAAACTAGTTGAAATTTAATATCCATGAACACAAGAGAAGGCTTACATTATCTAAAATATGTACAATGATAGCGAGAAAGAATATCTTAAGTATCATTTATAATAAGCAATCATAACGAAACGCAATAGGCTGCAAAATTGACGTACAATTCATAACATTCGGTCTTACTTTTGCTAGTAACAAATATTCCCCTAAATACTATCGATATTGTAGAGCACATACCACACCTATAGAATTCACTTTAATGTATCCGTTTATGATGCACATTTTATGTAATCTACTTTGCTATGTAGTTTTTGTACTGGTATTAAATACTGGTTGTAAGCATTGAAGCTTGTCGTAGCCACAAGAGTCCTTAGTGCGTTATTGATGGTAATCAGTTAGATTTGCCTCTGGCGTGGTTTACACGTTGAGTTACCGTACTAACTCTGGCCTACCACGTTTCCTTCTCCTGAAGGAACCGCATATAATTGTGGGCGAAACGTCGACTATTCGATTAACTACCATGATACGGTCCAAACCCGAAACGGATTTAGTTTTAAACATATTTACAGTTTTATCCTCAAGTGTGCAGTAACGTTGTAACTTAATGTATAATAAAATTAGTTTCTTTGAATAAAGTATAAATACGTTTAATCACGCCGATATCTAATACAAGTAAAATCTCATATTTAAAACAATATAAGTAGTTAATATTCTAAATGTTATTGGGATTTTTCAAGAATCAAGAACACTGCTTTTAGACCAATTGTTTTTGATTTCTTCGGGTGCACCAATATCGAATAACAAAATATCAACGGCCTCATCGAAACTCCTCTTCATATCATCATCGGAACTCTGAAAGAAATGCAATCGTTAGAACTATCTAAATTAACAATGTTCTTGAGTTGTGTATGGTAGCGCAAAATCTCAATAAATGCAATTACTCTTGTGTAATTGGTTTTGGCGTAACGCCCAAAATATTTGCATCGACAGAGAACTTACAACAATTTTAGTCACATCTTGGTTATTGTTGATTTCGAATGGTGCTAGTAATCCACGTCTCCGTTTTTCTCGTAAACAGAGGTGGAATTCGTACAGAAGCAGACCTCGCATTTTGCATTGACCTGTCTTTAAGCGCCAAATGAGATCCAAAAGCTCGCGGCAAATTGCTTCTTTTCTTGCGAGATGTTCCAGAGAAAGTTCTGCAGTTAAATCAGTTAATCAATTATATGAACTTTAGTAATCAGAAATATATGTATATACGCAACAATTATTGCTAATTAAAAATAAAGATTAGAAACGTTGTACACAATATGAGTCAAAATTAATGAAGTAACACTTGGCTGTATTACGGCAATTTGTTGATTAAAGGTTCTTTTTGGAAAGAAAATTTATTGCTATATTGTTTGTGAAACTAAATATTTTGGCAATGAATACAAAAAATACGGTATTTTCGGATGAGGAAACGTTTGAAGATCAAATATGCATCATTAATAAGTATATATCAGAAGTAATTGAAAAAAATCTGGCAGTTTTAATTTCAATTTATTCCTAACAGAAACAAATTACAACTGTGCGCATGCTCTGTACCATATAATAAACATTAAGAAAAACTGTAAAAATGAATTTATACGCTTCTCAAGTAAATATACAAACAAAGCATACATACAACACGTTGATTTAATCCAATAAAATATATAGTTATTCTAACAAAAATTATAGTTGTGCAAGTCCAAGCAAAGTGTTACCGTCACACAATTTACTACATATATCGTTATTTTAAGTATATATTTCTGTCTATCTAGATTGAGCTTTTTATTAGCCATCTATGTGGTGGACTTATTGTCCAAATAATTCAAATTCTTTCGTTACCTTTCTATAACGACTACAGAAATAATCCGAATTTCCTATAAACCCTTCCCTAAATATTATATTGCTATGAAACTTTTTTTTAAATAAATGAAATTAAATATTCAAGGTTTCCTTTTTGGACTCGATTGTGTGATCTGCAAATTAATTAAGAGATAAACTAAAGATAACTAAGAGATAAATTAAACAATTTTACGGTGTGCAAGTTACTATTTTTATTTTAAATGAAATTTTTAATTATATTTCCCTTTTGAGTGTTTCTTTTAAAATGGGAAAAAAGATGTTAGCCAAAATATTTAATTTTCGGTACCAATCTTGGTGTACTGATCTTGAAATCATAATTTTGAGATCGTTACTTAACTTATCATTTCCCAAATTCATTGTGGCAAATTTTTAATGTAAGCTGTTTACAATGAAGATCTCATAATAGCATCAATCTCCATCCATAGATTACTATATCAATTAAGCCAAATAACACCCTTGACGTATTAAAAACGTTTTGAAATGCCATGCGTTCTATGGGAACAATGTGGAGATGTATTGGTACGGTTGTGTCAGATTCATCGAAATTTTGTTAACTCCTTTTACTAACAGAACCGTACTTACTATATATGCAAGACGAGGATAAAAACTCAGTCTTGAGAAACAACACTTTCCAACCTAGACAGACAATATCATAACAATATATTTCCTATATAACTTTTCATAAACATAAAGTATTCCAGAATACTTAATTTAATAAGTATTGCAAAGGAACCACAAAGATTAGTAACTTTTAAGAAGCAAATAATTTCAACTTTTAACAAAAGTTTCATGTAGTGGACAGTAGCTGCAGACTAGACAAAATAAATCAGCTCTCTTTTAAAAATCATGCATATTTTGCAAATGTTTCTAAACGGAGGTAACCAGCTGATTTTGTTTGTTTCTATTGTTACACTTTTACAAAGTATTTCATTACAAAAATTATTAGTTAGCCTGTTAAATACATTATATAGTATATCACACAGAAGATGGGTACATCATTCGTTCTTATTTGCTGCACACAGTGCAATCGGCAGCTTCTTAGAAAAATACAAAGAAAAACTAAGAATTAACAGTAACTTAAAATGCAACGAGGACTGCATCATTTAATGATCGAAAATGTTGACTGTGTTGTTGTGAACCGAAAATTTGCAGACTCACAAAAAGTCAAACTTGACTTCCATCAAATTCTATCTCAATCTTCTCAAACAACTGTTTAAGAATTAGGACTAACTTTTCTTTTGAATGCATTTTCGTATTTATTGATATAACGAATTTGTCGATAGTCTTTTTGAAGACCCGGTTGTGATATGATTAGTTCAATAATTCAATGATTTATAATTTCAGTATGAATAATTTTTCTACAATTCTGTGCTTTGCTTTTAACTTACTCAATGACCCACTTATATACTCTTATGTTCAATAATTTTATTACATTTTAAATCTTTCCCCGTTTTCCATTAATCGTCAACTCACTTTACGACTTTGTTTGTTATTATTGCATAATATATTCTTATCGATTATAATTATCCTTGTTTTGAGCTTTTTACAATTATCTCGTTGCTGATTGCCCACAGTAAGAATAGAAAAAAATAGCTATCAACAATGCTAGAAAAATAGAAAGTAAAGTAGTTTTCTGATTGATGATGAACAATAATGAAAATTTAAAAAATCTCAAATTGACGAAGTCGCTCTGAAACAAGCGTTAACCGGTTTTGGTGCAATGTAATAATTTCAAACATGTAAAGTACTATGGGATTGTTTGTGCGATATTCATTTGTCATGTTGACTTGTTTTGAGTTGTTTAAGTCATATTAACAATTGGCCCGTGTTAAAATTATTTTCAAAATGATTATGACAACCAAGACAAAGGTGTTTATAGTAGAACAAGTCTCTGAAAAATATTGACAAAACTTAAACAAAGAGTCACCCAATAAACGTGTAATGTTAGCAATTCTTAAGGAATTTTATCGCACTAGTAATGCCTTGTGTCAGCGCAAAGGCTCTTCAGGTCGTCAAAGAACTAGCAGCCTACGACGATATGTGTATAAACTGCATATTACTAAAACATCGATCCAGGTTTAATGTTCAAATCTGCTAGTGGTTATACGTACCACATTCAAATTGGACAACAACTAGTGGAAGTCACGTTCACCGCAATAGCTACGTCAATAGCCAAACAACTCAATTCGTTGAGTTTGAACGTGTAGATGTTAATGCAGAGAAGCAACTCCACAGTTCCTTAGTGTGTGGTATTTCGTTGAGAACGATGACAAGCATCCAGTTTACTGTTCAGCAAGGGTGTTATATTACCCCTTTTGTGAGAGATCTAAGAATGTTTTACCGCACACGAAATTTAGAGGTGAATAGGCAATAGTTCCAATAGGATGGCACAACAAACCAGATGCACATTATGAACACTTTGGAAACAAAAATTTCTCGAGAAGAGAAGGTACTAGCCGTACTCGTCAGGATTCAAAGAAAATAGTTTCTGGGATTATCGGCCAAATAATTTATAAAAAAAAATATATTCTTAAATCTAACCTTTCGCTAACTTATTAGTTTCGTCAGAAGTTCAAATTAAGAAGTTTACATGAAGCAAACATTGAAAAAATTGATGATAATTTTATAATAACATTATTCCGTTTAATAAATTTGCATTAAACATAAGAAGTTTACGAACAATGACAGCTCATACAACAGCTTGCATGTGTTGTCCAACTTTATTAAACGGAATAATGTTATTGTAAAATTATTATTAAAAAAATGTTTATTAATGTTTTTTTTTAGATTTCATGTTGTTTGCTTCATGTAAACTTCCTAATTTGAACCTCTGATGAAGCTAATATATTTAGCGAAAGCTCAAATTTAAGAAAAGAAGTTTTTTATAAATTATTTGGCCGCTAATCCCAGAAACTATCTACTTTGAATTCCAATAATTTCTCATGCAAAAAACTTTGCAATCACCTGATCTAGTACCATCTGATGCCATTTAGGTATGATGAAAGGGTCAGTACCTCGTTCAGAAGATTAGGAAACGAGAACTATGGCAAGCAGTAATATAGATTACTGTCGGCAACTGTCACTCCATTTTTCTGCCCTCCAGTGGTGCATGTAAATTACACTAATTGAAAAATAAATACAGTTGCATTTTCGTAGGGTTCTACCTTAATTCTGTTATGCATAAAGTTCCATAGCATTTCTAAGCATTAAAATAATATGTATTTTATTAAATTTATTTTCTACTAAAATGTATATAAAAATTTTCTGGGCTCAATCATAAAAGATTTTTTTCAGAAATTACTTTTGTATCGATTAAATCATTTATAATTCCCAAATTCCTTTACCCCCACACAATATTAATCACCGGTTTAATCATGAAAAAAAGAATTTTTTTTTTCGATAGATCCAAATACATAAAGTTCTAATATTAGATACGTTTATTTTCACACTTGCTAATACACGCCGATAATATGATCTTTAACCGTGTAAGTATCTATGCCATCTATATATAACGCTCATCTTTAATTATTCTAACAATAACTGCGGGCCTTACGCAAACGATTAAATTTATTCCTTTATCAGGTGGATCATATTCAAATGATATTGAAAGTCTATTAATATGAATTCAAAATTTACTGATATATATTTACAAAGTATCACTTTTTAAAATAGTCTTGCATGCATTACAAAAATATTTTTCCGTACTGCAGCAAAACAACCTGAAAACATATGCCGGCGTCAATAAAAATAGAAAAAATATACAAACTCCTATGCGAGTTTTTATTTCAGAGCTACTTAAATGAATAGTGATAATAGCAAACATTTGGTTCATCATTCGTACAATGAAAAAAAATACATATAATTACACAAGTTAGTGCAATTACCTTTCCAAAGATATCCGGGACTATATCCTAGCGTCCAAACTAACTTATACTTCAGTTCAACAGCTATTTGATTAGTCGGAGCTACTACACGCATAAGTTTTTCATCCAGGAACTTAATGACTTCGTCCACATCACTGGATTCATTAATATTCTGCACTCTACTTCCTAACACGCTAAAAATTAACGCGATTCTATCTTCCGGAATAATTTCGCAACAATTTGTACATTTCCAGGTACTTTTTAGTTGGAGAGGCTCTGTTGGTAAAGCTATTTCAGAACAGCGTTGGCATCTCAAACCACTTAAATTTCCACCAAATTCAGATGGATCGCGGCATCTTTCACAACCGCATAAAAAGTGCTTGGTTCGATATAAAAGATAACGCCTTGTCAGCGTTCCCCAAATAAATCTTACGTAAGAATGGAACATTTCCGCATCTTTAGGAATAAAAACTGCGGCCCTTACAATCTTACGCTGTTTGTTATCGAAGACATGCATGATATTTGGTGAGCAATCGTGATTTGCTAAGCTGCTTAAAGGGTAAAGAGCACGCAAAGCTGATTGCTTAGTTTCATTACCAACAATCACTTCAAAGGCATTTGCGTCCAAAACAGAACAAACGAATCGCAAAAATACCTCTTGGTCTTTGTTTAACTTGAAGTTAAACTTACTTTTTAACATATCCACTTCAAACCCATGCTTTGGATCGTTATGGAACTTTAACATTTTCACTAAATTTTTGTCAGCGTCGTTCAAAAATAAGGATCTTATAGGAGTTAAACATCTCAATAGTTCCGTCGTCATGTCGGAATAACTCATATCGTCCTTTTTCCAAGAAATTATCGTTGAACATTCTTTTCTATGCACATCTGAGTTCTCACATTCCTCAGAACAAACTGGCAACCCACACTGTTTCGAGCATTTCACTAAATCGTAATTTTTATAACAATTCACACAAATTTCTTTGGAATCAATGCGAGCCCGTGGGCCAATTACAACAGGGCAATCAACAAAAATTATCTCGCCTGGATAAATATCTCTTGCAGCAAAAATTCCTCTTCCGCCTAACTTTGAAGTTCGTATATCCCATGATTTTTTTTCGCGATACACGTTATGTGACTTTAAATAATCTCTTATTAGATTATCGGTTCTTTTCACTAAATCACACATTATAAGAATTTTGAAAAATTGCTGACTGATATTAATTATAAAAGGGACCGGCGATTTATAAAAGCACCTATCACTTATATCTGATTGTAGTCAGATTAAAACGAAACTGACCACGCTCTAAATATCGGGTAGATCTCTTCGGCCGAAGGTACAACGTATATATTTGTAATACCTTTCAACTATTTTCGTTTCAATCCATACAACATTATAAAGTTTTATTTTTAACTTGCATAAAAGTTTATTCGTTTTATAAACAGAATTATCGTTACAGCCTTCAAGGCCTAGCATTATCGATTTTATCCTAATTTTTATCTAATTTGATACACATCTTTTTTTAATCTTTAAATTTGCACTTTTGTCTATTACAAATATTACCTTTTTAATTCGATTGCAAAAGCGAAAGAGAAAAATGTAATGTATAAAGCTAGAAAGTATTATCTATTTATTATTATCTATAAAAGATTATATTCAAATATATTTCAAATATTTTCAGTTGCAAATGATAGGCCAATATTTTAAATTATTATTTACAAACCAATCGCGTGAAAAGATGGAATTTGTATATTTTTTATAGGAATATTATGAACAAATAAATAAGTAGTTATATTAGATTAGTTACAAGTTTCAGTTGGTAGTACCTGTAAAATTACAATTTTAAACATTTTGTCCAGTTCAATGTTAAGAAACATTGGTTTTCACGTCTTAGTTACCTTAAAAGTACAACACAACATCTATTTAAATGTCTTTCTTTTTTATAATAAAGCACCATTGCATTGGTAGCACAATTACAGGCTATATATTTACTTTAGTAACTTTATTTTTATTTCTATTACATTCAGTACTACCAACCTTACTTCATGCAGTACTGCTTCAAATAAAGGTTCAGGCACTGATTTGAGTGCGTGAAGTTGCTAATTATGGTATATGAGTTCATTTAATTGCAATGCATGAAGACTATATTCTTAATTTTAGGATACTAGTCTGAGATATGTTTGAATTATAAATATTTTCTATTCCCGTAATATTATTTTTAGGCAATTAAATAATTATGTTTATTTTAAGAAAATATCATGGGCTTTTTACGATAGTGCCATCTATTGGTCATATGTAGTAATTCAATAGCCTCTGCATACAATTTACAGCACGCAAGGATTTTGTTTACAGTGCTCTACTAAATATACATTTAAATTCTAAAAATATTTATTTACTTATTTATAACATCCTATATTTAACAGAGAAGAAATAAAATATGCCAAATGACTAAGATACAAGAAATTTGTTTTCTAGAGCTTCTTTTGCTACCTTTTTTCTGTAGACCCACTGTTTATAGCGTGTGTTGGTGTTGATGATTTCCTTTTTTAGCTACTACTTAGTGGCTATTTGACGTTTGTAACGCTGAACTAAAGTATTTAGTTATATTTAGAAAATCAATAATTTAAATGCTTCTTCTTGGGCGATTAGCAATAACATACATAAGCGGAAAAGTAATTACGTATGTGTAAATAGTGAACAAACTCCATGAGAGTAATGATACAGAAGTGTTTTTGTGTTTGGATCAGCAAAGGCGAATATGGTAGCGTTAATTTTGTATGATGCGTTTGTGTTTTCTTCGCTCAAATTTAGCTCAAGGACCTCATCAAAATGTCTAAGCAAGTAAAGAGGAAAATTACAGTTAATTTACCTCAGAAGAGTAAAGGTTTAACTAAAAATAGACCGAGTGTTTTTGAGAGGTTAGGGACCAAAGCTGGTTCTGCTCATAAAGAGTATTGTCATCATTGGGCACAAAACGGGACCTGTCCCTATGGAAAAAATTGTAAATACTCATCTACACACACCTTAATCAGTCCATCAAAACAACGAGCAGCAAAGAAAGAAAGTGAATCAAAAAAGAGACATACTAAAGATGTTCATAAGAGACTACACTCGGGTGTTGACGATGAATCTTATGATTGGGATCCTGAAGAATTAGAAGATGCTGATCCGGATGACCTAGAAAAACGACGATTAGAAATACAACGAGAATTAGAATTAGTTAAAATGGAAAATAAAGCACGTAAGAAGGAAAAGAAATCAAAGAAGGAAAGCAGCCCCTCGTCTGATAGTACATCCAGTTCAAGTGACTCTAGTAGTAGTAGTGATGAATCAAGTTCTTCAAGTTCATCATCGATAGAGACAAGACGAAAGAAGTCTAAAAAGACAAAGAAGAGAGATTCTTCCTCCTCATCAGAATGCGGACGGTCTAGGAAACATAAACAAAAATTAAATAAACGATCATCAAAGTCGTCCACAAGAACTGAAAAAGTAAAAAAGTTGCCAACTAAAGTGTGTACGAAAATAAAGTCCACTTCACCCCCTCGAACTAGGAAGCAGTCACAAACTCCACCGTTAAAGATTAAAGCATTAACTCCAGCAAAGAGAACAAAATCTGAGTCAAAATCTCCAAGACCCACAAGTAGATTAAGTGATCGCAAAGAGAAACATCGAACACCATCACCAAAAGTGTCTAAAGAGAAAGAGCGAGAAAGAGAACGAGAACGAGAAAAGGAAAAAGAGCGAGAACGGGAACGCGAAAGGGAAAAAGAACGTGAGAGGGAAAAAGAAAGAGAAAGAGAGCGGGAAAAGGAAAGGGAAAGAGAACGCGAGAGAGAACGTGAGAAAGACAGAGAAAAAGAGAGGGCAAAAGAAAGAGCCAAGGAAAGAGAAAAAGAACAGAAGAAGAAAAGTAGTCGATCACCAAAACGTGATATGAAAGTAATTAGAGACATTAAGAAAAAGGATTCGCCGGATTCATCTCATTCTCGCGATAGGAAAGCATCACCGAGCAGATCTAGAGGCAGCGGATCCAGCAGTAGCCGTAGAGATGCTCACAAAAGTCCACCTCCTAAAGATGATCGACGAGATAAAAGGGATGACCATGATAAGAGATCGAAAGATAGAAGTAACGATAAGAAGAGATCAGACAAGCGGGATTCCCGAGATCGAGATAGAGAACGAGAAAGGGAACGCGAAAGAAGGATTGCTAGAGAGGAACGAGAAGCGGCTAGAGAAAAGGAACGAGAGGAAGCTTTGGCTAGATGCCAGGAGCGACAAAGGGAACGCGAAAGGCTTAAGGAATTGGCAAAGAAGGAAGAAGAAAGAAGAAATCGCGATAGGAATAGCAGAAGGGAAGATCGAGGTTTGGACAAACCATCAGGTGATCGCGTGGAACGACTTCTTCCTCTTCCTGCTGATAGAATTCCGCCAGCTAGAAAAGAATCGTTAGAAAGAGATAGAGGTAATATATTTTTTTATATAAATATGTTAAAGTGGGATTCATAGCGCGCTTTATAATGGATTCTTATACTGTATTCAAATCAATCATTTCAATTAGATTGCAACATAGCATTTTTTTTCACCTGTGATTCAATCAGTTTTTTGGGGTTTACTGTTTCCTTGTAAAATTTTTCGTCTTGTCAAGGTGACGCTGATCACGTTTAACTCGAACTATTGGGATTCCACAATACTTTTATAATTCGCAACGCTCTGTATTCAAAATTAAGAAACCTCCATAGATCGACGTTGAACCCGCATGCCCGAAATGTATTCGGAATTTTGCCAACTGACTAGGCGTACTGAAATATATTTATTTTTTTTTTTCGTTGTTGAAAGTTTTTCCTTATATAAAGTACGTCTGGACCTTTTTCAAGATAAATACGTCAGTGAGAATAAAATGTAAAATACTCACTCATTATGCAATAGGTCTTCCTTAATACTCAAAGGCAGAACTATGAATCCCACTGTTAAAAAATAGTTTATAAAATAACGTCTACAAAAAAATCCATCAAACTATATGTATATGTATATGATGTATATCTTTCCATTTCATCTTTAAACTCAAAACTTGATGTTCCCAAATAATAGGGTACAGACGTAATTTTTTCAACTGCATAGTATGAAAAACGCATTAATGCAGGTAATACAAATTAAGTCACAATGTTTTTTTAACTCAATAATATTGAGAAAAAATTATGTCGGGATTTTTAAACAACCGCTAAAACACTTGTGACGTCATAATATTTGTTTACAGATTCCTGACGGAAAACAACCTCAAAATATTCTTACGCCGCAGTGCTTAACACTTTTGGAATATCGGTATTGCGTTAAAAAAAAAAATCGGAGTGTAATTGCATTTGAGGTAAATAAATATTGTAAAGTCATGTCAGTCACAAACATGAATATTTGGCCATATCCGACAGTTTTGTTAAGATCATTTTTGAATCTTGATCGTTTTTACACATTATTTAATAAACCACACAAAGTTCAATCGTCATTTACGTATACTATTTTTCGTACGCGTGTACCCTATTATTCTCCCAAAATTCCATACAATTTTATTCATTCCTACTTCAGCAGCAGCTTATAATTTTATCTACATTTAGGCGATAGACAATGTAGAGATCGTGATAGGCGGGATAGATCTCCAGACAACAGAAACCGATCATCACGGAAGTCACCAGACAGACACGATCGTATGGATAGAATGGACAAAGATCGTATGGATCGAAATTACGATAGGTCCTACGATAGAGAAAGGGATCACGATAGAGACCGCGATATGGATAGAGAATATCCAGCAATGGCCCCGCGTATTAGGGAAGATATTCGCGACATGGACAAGCATTACGATAGTCCATACGAGAGGGCACGCCATGACGAGAGGAGATATATGGAAATAGATCACTACAATGACAACTCAAGAGAAGAGAGGATGCCTATTAATGATTATCCGGACGACAGACGACCTAGAAGAGATATGTGGGAAGAAATGGATATGGAAAGAGAGCAGATGGATCATAGACGGTATAGAGAAGATTCTAGACCCCCGCCACATATGAAGGGACGGGAATGGGCCGAAGAATATAACGAACATGATTGGAATGAGAGGAATAGAAGACCTATGGATTGGGAGACTAGAGATAGTTGGGATGCTCGGGAACATGAACAAATGCAGTTAGAAGAAGAATGGAGACATTACAATCGTTCTATGGACAGTTGGTCCACTGACGACAGAAGAAGGTGGCCGGCTGATTGGAGGGAGCGTTCAAGGCCAAGAAGTTCAACCTCACATCGAGATGGTATGTGCAATTATTTATTATTGACCTCGTAGATTTCTAAATTATTGCGTTGAAAACGACAACGTTGCATTTACTAACATCATATAAATAATAAAAAGAATTACTAACAAAATAGAAAAGTAACGAATAAAGCTAACACCATTACATTTTCTAGTTCATTGAAACCGCTTTTTTACTTATTACGTTGGTTCAAGTTTATTATTTTGCGTCTTCAAGTACGTTTTCAATTCGTTTCCTTGGTGTTGAATTTTTAATCGAAAATTTTTTCTTCAGATTATAATTTTTGTCCAGATGAACCTCACGTCGAACCTAGAAGGAAAGAACCTATTAGGCAAGAACCAGTGGAAGTAAAATCACATGAACCAGAACCTAAAAAGGAACCCCTTCTCGGCAAGCGACCAGCTGAGCAACCAATTGAATCAGAAATTGAAGCTAAGAAACTGTGCATTAAGGAACCGCCAGCACCAATCGAAGACGATTTTAGCGAAATTAGTGACGACGCTGACGAAATATTGGATAGAGTTGAGGAGGTAGTCGAACCACCGCCCGAGGAACCACCTCAGGAAGAGGCTCCTAAAGTAGAAGAAGCAGAAGTTACACAACCACCAGAACAAAAACCAGAATCTCCCAAACCAGCACCGTTAAAGAAGGAAGAATCATTAGATGAAGATAACGCGATGGAATTAGATTTTGAAGAAATATCAGAAGATGAACTAGAGGAAGAAACAAGAGTTAAAGGACTTGGAGATGCTTTAGGCGTAGATTGGGCTAGCTTAGTTGCAGAATCTAGGCCAAGAATGAAGCCAGTTAGTTCCGCTAAAAGGAGATGGGAAAGCCATAACGTCTTAGTCAATTTAGGAATATCCGTAGAAATGGCTGGTGAAGATCTAGTCAAAGATATCCTTAAAGAACATGCAATTGCAATAGCTCAAGAAGATAAAGAGAGTAGCGAGAAGACAACACCTCCAGAAACAGAAAATCTAACCAACGGCATCGATGAAATCCAGGAAAAGAAAGCTGAGGATGATAAGAAAGAAATTGATGTGGAAATTCCCCATCCTATTGCTTCTATTCAAGTAGCGAAGCGTGAAAATCAGGCTGTCCGAAAGAATCTATTTTCTAGCGCTGGCCCTTATAGAAGGGCTTTGTCTGCACGTCGGGACCTCGTTATTCGAAGGCACTTATGTAATTTGCCTATTAAAGACACATATGTAGAAGCTCCTAAACAACATGACCCAGAATTATTTAAATTGGCTTCTCAATTATTCGAAAGATGTCTGTAATATCTGTTAGAATATAGCTATGTATCGTTATCAATATGTTAGTATTAGTTAAGGCAATGTATGTTTTATCTTAAGGTTTGTAAATAAATAATCCCGGTTTAAATATTTTTGTATGGTGCGTAGCCAATTAGCATACAGCTCATTCCTCATTAGATGAACATTTTATCCATAGAAAAATTCTATCGATACCGAGACGTGCAAAATTATGTCGCTCAATGAGTTCTTGACGTTAAATAATCCAAAGTAAGAATTCTCTTGGCAGATGCTTTCTTAATGAAAATTACTTTAAACAAAAGTAAAAACTGTTTTGAATGCTGAATCAAAACTATTGCGAACTAGTTATTGCTTCAGATTATAAACAAATGTGATCTATATTTCATATAAACGTAAGTAACGAGGCACTGCCGTTACCGATTCCTCAAATTGAAAATATGCCGTACCGTGACAATCCGAATAATTAATGATTTTTCTATTTAATGTTATAAGACGAATGTTATCGATCTGATACACAGTTATTCCGTCTTGTGGCTTATCTGATCAAAAATACATGAACACAAATTTTTTTAATTTTCTCTGGAGTGAAATAGGAACTTGGTGCGGTGTTTCTCCAATGCGTACCTCACTCTTTTAGGTAAATCTCCAATTTGCCTAAGACTAAGTTAAATGAATTTTCAGAAGTGTTCAAGTGTTCATAAAATATTGCTCCATCATTTATCAATTACTTGGAGAGACTGGCAAACTCTCCTCTGTTTCTCCTTTTTACATGCTTGATGGATTCATTTTCGTGTTTTCACTTACTCGTCATCACACAATTAATTAAAGCATGTCAATTTTCTGTTAAACGCCTTTATTACATTAAAAGACTACATGCTTGTGATACAAGTCTTCGTTTTTTTCGTAGAACTTTTTAAGATAGTTGCAATCTATTCGTATCTTGCACTTATTTTGAATTATATAGTTAAACGTCTTCTTTGCTAAAATTGATGCAATACCCTTATCGCGGTACTCTTCAGGAACGCGGGTTTCAACTAAAGTGTATACATCACTATCAAGAACGTATTCTATAACTGCATAAGCACCATTCAGTGTCAACCGAAATTCTTTGAATGCAGCTACACGACTAAAAGCCATCTTTTAAAATATTTCTCTTGTCCCCTAATTCTTTAAACCCGGTTATCTAATACAGGAAAGACATTTGATTTGACGAAGTCAAATTTGAAATGACTTCACCTAATTACATTTCTAAAAACCTTGGAGACAATCGATTTATGTTATTGTTCACGTATGCGATCAATTTGCGTTGACTATAGGTACTTAACTACAATTTAGATAATGCTATTTGATAACTTTATCGCCCCCTGAAATGTAGACACTAAGCAAGTATAATACAGTACACTGGTTCAAAATCATTCCCAGATAGACAGCACACAAAATGTCTGGTAGCTGCGTAAGACAGCTTTTACTAATCTCTTCATCCAAAGTACACGGTTACCAATACCTTGAATTTGTTGCAAACGATATTAACGTCTTATTAAGGAAGTAAGTTCTTATTTATAAACATAAATAATTAAAATATTAACAAACTAATGCTGTAGAAACAATGTATCAACCATATTGTTTATTCCTTATGCATTAAAGGACTATGACAGTTATTTGAATACAGTACAAGAACCATTTGCTAAGATAGGTAAATATTTATGAAATTCTTCAAAAATATTCATTATGTGTTGCTATTTTTTTTTCTAGGTTATAAGGTTGAAGGCATTCATCAATCGCGAGATCCTATAAATGCAGTGCAAAAAGCAGAAGCAATATTTATAGGAGGCGGAAATACATTTCGATTGTTGAAAACCCTTTACGATAATGAGCTGATTGATGTAATTCGAAAAAGGGTATTGAATGATGGGGTACCATACCTCGGAAGTAGTGCTGGTAAGATAAATATATTTTAGATAGGTATCAACGTTTTGTACACAATTTATCATTCTATTCTTATTTTAGGTACTAATGTTGCTACTAGAAGTATTCATACAACCAATGATATGCCAATAACATATCCACCTACTTTTGATGCTTTGAAACTTGTACCGTTTAATATTAACCCACATTATGTAGATCCAGACCCTACATCTGTACACAAAGGAGAAACAAGACAAGAAAGAATTCTTCAATATCTAGAAATGCCACATGCAGGGCCTGTTCTCGGTATAAGAGAAGGGTCTTGGCTAGAGATTAAGGGATGTAAAGCTATGTTAAGAGGTGTGCACATGGCTAGATTGTTTGTGCCTGGAGAAGAACCAAAGGAATATGAGAGTGGTAGTGATTTAAGTTTTTTGCTGGATGACAAAGTGTGTAATTGCAAAAATAAAAACAACTAATATGATTTTTGTACTTCTACTTGCTTATTTTATACTAATATTATTATAGATTAAAGGAATATAAAGGAATTAAAGTAAGTGAATTTTTAATTTTTGCATTCATTCACCATCGTCCTCGTCATCATCATTGGTCTTCTTCAACCCACCAAATACTTTAGCAGGTACCGATTGCTGTTCCAATGGAACCTCTACTTCTTCATCTCCAACTTCATCATCTTCATCATCAATATTAATTTCGTCAGGATTAACAACTTTATCTCCACTATTCTTATCCCCTTGCGTTTCACCTCGGACAAACATGATATTCCCACTCTGTGACGTAGATGTTCCAGCCATTTCAGCTGCCTTCGCCTCCAACATGCGCATGCCATCCTTAACACCCGGTGCCAAATCTGCAATAGTTCCAGCGACCGAACCAGCGGAATTCAACATTTGTGCGGACATCATGTTGACTTGAGTGTTATACATTGCTTGTACGCTACGTTTAATTCTCAACATCTCCCGCATAGTGTCTTCGTTTCCATGACGGACTTCGAATTCTTTCCAAATATGCCAGAAATCTATGGTGACTCTTGGATCACATATTTGGCTACAGTGGGCGTAAATAGCTCTCGCTCTATCGATTTCCCCTAGTTTGGTTTCCATTTCCGCGAATCTTAAACACATTTCTCTAGTTTTATCTTCGGGTAGAACTTCAATAGCCTTTTCGTAGATTTGCCTGGTTTTTGGGACGCCATAAATTTCAGCGGCACGTTTAATGTAGATATTAAATACATCAAACATTTCTTCGGGTAAAACAGCGCCGGTCGCCCTTTCATAAACAGCCATGGCATGTCTAGCCATTCCATGTTCTTCCTCCAATTTGGCATAAAGTAGATACAAAGGTTTTGCAAATTTATCTGGGCAATTTTCAAGACATTGCTCAAATAGATCTCTTGCTCTTTCAAGCTTTGTGCCACCATAACGTTTAAGAAACTTCGTCAAATAAACGTTCCATATGTCATAAACATTTGGCCACTTAAAAAGTGAAATACCTTTTTCATAAGCTCTGAAAGCTTCCTCGAAGTAATTATTTTCTTCTAGGAATAAACCATAATTTATAATAATTTGGGGTGTCGCTATTTTTAGATCAATAATCCTATCATAAACTGCTTTACATGTTTTAAAAGTACCAAAACTTTCTTCCAAATCAGCATACATTGACCACACCTTTAAAGATTTATACAGTCTAGCTTGTACAGTTTCCTTTTCATCATGATATGCTACTTTTCTGGCTGGCAATACTGTAGCTCGTTGCATTAACTTTAGTGCATCTTCATAATTTTCATTTCTTATTTCCATTTCAGCCCATTCACACCATACTGTTGCAAGGTCATCTACTTTAACATAAGGGACCTGAGTTGCTTTTTCAAATATAAGTCTTGCATCATCTACTTGTCCGTTATTTTCATAAAATTTCGCAAATTCCACCCATAAAGTGTGTAATTTTCCAACTGCAGATTTTGGATCAACTGTTTGAACCGCTTCAGTATATGTGTTAATAATATCATGTGGCTTACCCTCATATAATTTTACACGTTTATGCCATTCTTGAACGTTGTGAGGGTTTTGCCTCAGTAAAACAGAATTTAGCAAGAGCAATCTCCTTTCCATTAAATTTTCGAAACGTGCTAATCGTAGTTCCAAGTCAACATCATCTTCTTCAGTGGGTGCTGCTAACTTAGCAATTTCTTCCATTCGTTTACTTAAACTTAATTCTTCAAATTGTGCATAGGCATCAAAAATTTGTGTAAAATCTCGAACAGTAGTAACAGTTTGTATTGCTTCTTCATAAATATCTCTTGCACGATCAAATAATCCACTCCGAACATAATAGTTTGCTAAAGAATTCCATAAATGTCCCAGTTGATCTGTATACCGTCTTAAGCCACCTCTGATAATAGCATCCACGTTTAGAGAATGTACACTATCTGGATTTTGAGAGATTAAATCACATAATTCGTTCCATAATTGATGATTCGATTTTCCTTCTTGCGACACAAAATTCTCATTATTAACAATCTTAGCTAATTGGACAGCTGCTTCGTCTAATCTATTAATGCTCTTTAAATATTCAACATATTCCTCTGCATTTTCCGGGCACAATTTTAAATAGCGACGAAATACTCTCACAGCTGTCTCAGGAATATTATGCTTTTTCATAAATGATAAATATAATGGCCAAATCCTATGGTGTTGGGTAATTGGCAAAGCTCTCAACGCTCTGTCAAACACTTTTCGTGTTCTTGTGATCTTACACTGATCAGTTAAAAATGTACAATAATCCATCCAAATTCTGGGCATTTTATGCATAAATACTAACGATCTTTCAAACGCATTATTCACTTCTTCATAACCAGGATCAATTATACAACGACCCTTTATTTGTTTATGTCTTGTCTTGAGATAGTTGTACCATAATTTATATGAACCTGGTAGTTCCTTCAAAGCTCTCTCATATATAATATTAACGGCATTCTTTTGTGCGACTTTCTTATGATCTATATATCTCAACCAATGTTTAACAGAGTACGGATTTCTTAGGATTTCTTCTTCATAGGGTAAATCTTCATCAGTCTAAAATTTAGTAATGTATTATGAAATTGTATAGTACTCGATTGTGTACTTACAAAGATTATTTCTGGCTCGTTTTCTTCAGATACAGGCATCTTTCTATTTCCATATAGCTATATCTCTGATTATTGCATATCGCATTAGAGGTTATGTTTTTGACACAAAAACTAATACCACCATCACGGATATATACAGACGAAGAAACTTTCCATTAATTATTTTCATGATTTTACCATTTTGTAAACGGGGTTATTAACTATTTACATTTTGAATTATGTACTATTTGTTTACTCTCTTTTTTTTAAGTGAGGTGACGGCCCAACGGGGTGTATAAGCTCTTGAAGCTTGTCATAACCTCAGGAGCCTCTTAGTGTACCTTATTACTGCCACGCCCTCGCCGTAAAGGGTGAAGCGCAGTTAATTATGCCCCAACTGCGAATGGTAATTCGGGAGTGTACCGGACCGGCACTAAAAAAATTTGTTGATCCATGTAAATTATTAATTCATTATAAATAAAGCGAAATATTTAGCAGCGTAATGGTTTATGCACTGCAGACGATTAAGAGATTATTAAGTTTTTAAAATTTGCCGATAATACACCAAAGACCTTCATTAAAAGATTACAAAATTTGGTTGCACGACTTCAAAGACGTTGATTTATCATATTATCATCATCACCATTGTGTAGTCGTAAACATTTATAATGTCTGATGAATAGAGATGAACAAGGTAGGGCAATTTTGCAGCAATTAGACAGACTCGTGTTTTGTCGACTCTCGAAGAAATCAGTAAGCAACAGGAACCGCTTCTGATGAGTTGCATAAACACGAGTCGATCTAGTCGCTGCAGAAAAGCAATAATTATTCACATTCTGTTATATATATATATTATATATATAACTAGTTCCTACTACTTTCTAAAATTAAAATTTTTCTAATGTCTCTAATTTTTAAATTTTAAATGTAATTTTCATATAACCGTGATTCGTAATTGTGATTACAAAAGAATAATTAATTATCTCTAATAAAAATACTAATGCAGGTGTATTTTAATGGTAATCATAATAAAAAGTTTACTGCTCTTTATACTGGTAGGGGCCTGAAGTTGGCGCTGGCACTTTAATTTTTTTTTTGTTTAAAAATGTCCATAGTTGCGTTAATTTGTGGCGTAAAGATCTTACTTTCTACTTACTCAATATTTCGAAAATGGAATGAGCACAATAAAAAATTAACACAAAACGAAGACATTTTCAAATTAAAAAAAAATGAAAGTCAGTAGGCCCCTATTGGAGACCTTAAACTGGTACAATGCAAAAATACCTGTTTATACTATTTTGTCCAACAGTAAATACTATAAAGCTTACTGCCTTCTAACTTCAGGCCCAGAAACTCCAGTATTTTGTCGTATTTCATATATCCATATAAGGCGCGAGTGAGAAGTCTGCGAGAGTCCTGCAGATTAAAAGATATCTATAGATATTTGCAATGGCCCAGTTTCTGAAAACAAAAACTTTACAAACACTATTGCATTCTTTTTGTGGATTTTTTATGCACTTCTTTTGGTAAAGCCTTTCTTACGGAAACGGCGGTATATTTTATAGTTTTATTAATCGTTTGGTAGGTTAAATGTGCTTTGCAATTCTATAATGAGGTAAGAAATATGATATTTAAGATACTGTATTGTGATACATAACTAGCATTATTTTTTGAAATCTTACGAAAAAGAAAATGGTTTTAATTGATGTGATATGAGTGTTCATACGTCCATTTTTAATAATCAACAATAAGATTTTGCTTTTGTCTTTGCAGAACGGGATACAAAATATCATACGATTGAACAATAATTTATTTTTTAGTACAAAATTAGTTTTATTTTTTTAATTCATGAGCTAATACAGTGAATTTATTTAATTTTTTAACATTTATCCTCATATAAAAATGATTTTTTTACCAAACCTTCGCATTCGCCCTACATGGTTTATACCTAAGCAATATTTTTCAGTAATTCAATTCTTTATATCATTCTTTTGGAACTCTACACGATTTTTTACGTAACAAATGGCAATCTTCAAAATTTTACAAACGTAATTGCAATTGATTATGAATCGCAACTGGCTAACAATAATAGATGCCAAGATAAAAGAGCTGTCTGCGTCCCAGCAATACAATGCCCTGCTCATTTTTATATCGATTTTAACCAAAGAAATTGTCATTTATCCAGAGGTAGACTAGGAATTTGCTGCCATACCGGCCAGAATCACACAGGTAAATAAAAAAATAAAAAAAAAACAAAACATACACTTCAGGCATTTCAGATATAGAATTGATTACAAAGCAAAGATCTTCTCATTTCGATGAAGTAGATTCCAATTTTTTGAAAACCGCCGTACTGAATGGTCATCTAGAAGCTTCAGCTCTTAAAGTCAAGGAAGCTGAATTGCTAAGCTTGGAGAAACCGCCTATAATTTTATTGGGCTCACCCAGTTTTAGTCATTTTCGTAATCGGAGGGTTTTAAGTGACCTCCCCCAGGTTATAAGTTTGGCGAATAAAGCTTTGGAAATTGCTTTGGCCACACAGGATTTCAAAGTAAGGTATGATTGTAGTGAATATTAATTCGTTTTATCATAAATGCTAACTTTAAATTTTGAAGATATTTGTAAATGGCGATTACTTCCCCTTTAATGTTGAGTCTTTAAGGTCTGTAAAATATGATTCTGTTAGTTAAAGTCTTCATAAAATATCTTATCCATCAATTCTAAAGCTTTCACTGGTATGCAGTACCCGTACTATTTTCACATTTCTCAATAACTGCCTGAAATTTTCGGATTATTTCAAATAATATTGTAACATATTGACGCAGATATAATTTTAGACGAGGCTTGTCCAATAAAGAATTAGAATGGAATATGATTACTCACAATCTAAAAGACACTCTACAGAAATTTACGTGTCCAACTTCTATAAGATGTCCCCCATTTCCAGAAAAACACCGCAGAGTCGATGGTACCTGTAATAATCTCATGTATCCCCGATGGGGAGCTCAATTATCGGCCTTTTCTAGATTATTACCACCAAGCTACGAAGACGGTAAAGCATTCATTTATTCCACGAATTAAAATGACTGCGGTCATTACTTTTTTAGGAATATGGATGCCTAGGGTTTCAATAAAAACAAAATTACCACTCCCCAGCCCTAGAATGATTAGCACCTCGCTTTTTGTGGACGTAGACGCACCAAATTACGAATATACTTCAATGTTAAGCTATTTCGGGCAATTTATATCTCATGATATTACATTTTCTGTGGACATTACCTTTGGTAAGTTAAATTTAACTTATTTGTTTCAGTTATTTAATTTGAACTCGAATTTTAGCTAACGGTAAAGCTATTTCGTGTTGTACTGAAGATGGTTCCTCCATTTTGCCGCCAAAATATTTCCACTATGCTTGCATGCCAATAGAAGTTCCTAAAAATGACCCTTTCTTCGCGAAATACAACATTAGATGTATGAATTTTGTCAGATCAATGTTAGTCCCTAGAGAAGATTGCGGTTTAGGTTATGCCCAGCAGGTTCATTAGCAGTTTTTAATTATCACAACCGTTCTATTCCTAATATCGATTCTAGTTAAATAAAATTACGCATTTTATCGACGCCTCTCCAGTGTACGGTTCAAATGCTAGAGAATTGCGTGACCTTAGAACTTTTAAAGGTGGTCGTTTGAAAAGTTTCGAAGATTATGGCCGGGAATTCTTGCCATTAGCCAAAAGACGCGATTCTTGTTTAACTATGGAGAAGGGGTCTGCATGTTTTGATGCAGGTAAGGCCGTTTTAGCTTAGGGAGCAGATTTTTGGAAATTGTTTTCAGGAGATGCAAGAACCAATCAAATTATTAGCTTGGTAGCACTACATACGTTATTTTTAAGAGAACATAATAAAATTGCCAGCAGATTACAAAAGCTAAATCCTCATTGGAATGATGAGGATCTATTCTGGGAGGCAAGAGGAATTTTAATAGCTGAAATACAAGTTATAGTTTATAAGGAATTTCTACCGTGTCTCTTAGGTGAAATGTAGCTACACTTCTATTAAAACTCAATCAAAACACTTTTATTTTTGAATTTTCAAATTATATTCCGGATAAATTATAATGTAATGCGTTTGTCTCTTTAAAGGTGAAACAACCATGGAAGATTTTGACTTAAACCTTTCAGAAGACTATACTTATTCCTACAGTTACGATCCTAAAACAGATCCTTCAATAACTAACGAATTTTCAGCAGGCGCCTACCGATTTGGCCATTCGATGATTGATGGTTTACTTAAGCAAGTATCAAATCCTTTTGCAAAACTTTATTTACCGAATCATCAAATTTTAATAGAATCTATGGCAAAAATAAAATGGAGGAGATAATTAGCTTGCCAGAAGTAATGTTTCAACCGGCACGTTTAAGAAAATGGGAATTTTTCGATGAGGTTTTAAGCTCTCTGACCACGGAACCCGTACAGAAAGCGGATAATTTTATATCGGAAGCTGTAATTTCATCAAATGTCTGGATTTTATCCTAATAATTTTTAATAACGAATTCCAGTTAACACGTTATCTATTCAAAGCAGGAAATCCGTTCGGACTAGACCTAGCTGCGATTAACATTCAGAGAGGTAGAGATCATGGATTGAGGCCTTATAATGATTACAGACAACTAATTGGATTACAAAGGATTGAACAATTTGAAGAATTTGGAACTGGGGTTCTTTTAAACATCTCAATTAATTGGACTATCTTGCTGTTTCGTTTTTTGCAGATTGGAACGAAGTTGGGCTATCTTTATTCAACAGTAGATGACATCGATTTATGGGTGGGAGGTTTATTGGAACCCAAAGATTCTGATGACAGTGTTCTAGGTCCAACGTTTAGAGATATTGTAGCTGATCAATTCTCAAGGTTAAAAAAGGGTGACAGATACTTTTTCGAAAATGGTCCAAAGATCAATCCTGGATATTTCACTTTAGGTATCTAAATAACATTTTGAACATATCTTGAAACGTGCTTTACGAACAAAATTATTTGCAAATTTAGAACAACTTAGTGAATTGAAGAAGTCTTCCATTGCTAGAATTATTTGTGATAACTCAGATGGTGTCCTACTGGTAAGGCAAGCACCTAATGCTTTTAAGAAACCCGGTGTTTATGGGTAAGTCTTTAAACTTCAAGAAAAAATATTTAATGTTGATCCTAAAATGGTAATAAGACGGATACCTCAGTTCGACACCGTAACAAAGTGAAATAAACATTTTTCTGTAATTTCAATAGCGTTAATTTTATAATTACTCTGGCATTTCTACTTCTGTACGAAAATCAAGGTATTCACAGCGTGAGGTGTACCTGCAGTTATAGCATGCGCTTTACGAAAAATATGTTTCATGCTTGGAGTAATTTATTATTTTTTTATATAATTATTTACATGTTGCGCCATCACCCCAAGACTATAACAACAATATAATAAATTTGAATATTTGTAAACGAAAATTTCAATTGAAAAATATTCTTATTTAATACTTTTTTAATTTCAGGAATGAATTCGTCAATTGCGATAGTCCCCAAATACCAAGTATTGATCTTACATATTGGTCGGATCGATAGAAAAATAAACGTATAAATGTATGTAAAATTGTGCAAAATATGTATAGCAGTTTATTTTTAATTCTGTACATTATTTTAATTATTTGTTGTATTGTCCTTTATATGTTCCTGTATTTTTTTACCATCTTTACGGAGATGATATGAAACGAAATAAATTAAATGCTCAACATCTAAAACCATATAAATCTCAATCCTGTAAGGTTCCTGAGGTAATAAGTCAGAACCAGAAATTTCTAATTAATTGATAAGAGAGATACTAATGAAGTAATAGAAGTAATAAATATGGTATTCGTTCACACGATGAAACCACAGTGTGGTGAAACAATATTGTAGTGGAAACCAAATAAAAATAAATTATTTGCAACTTCGAGATCGGTATACTTTATTTATATACAAAAGTTTGTCAGAAATAAGAAATAAAACAGCCAAGCAAATGAATCACGACGAAGAAAATCTCGTTAACCGCACCACATTTTCCGATGATTTCTTTAGGTCTATTCGATTTGGCATCAGATTTTATATCAATTGCACTACATTGATATATCTACAGAATAAAAACACTATTTTTTTTATCAGTTCGTGAAGTTTTAAGTTTATTAGAATTTGTAGAAGGGTAGGCAAAGCACTGTATATTTTATTCTTTGTAACCTTTGCTAATGCAGGCGTTAAAAATATTATTTTGTTTGTTCTTGCGATATCGGTCGACACGATCAAGACATTGAGTATTTTGTTGCTAGATTTCGTAATCAATCGTATCGTGCATCTTAAGTGTAGTCTCATGCTGCGCGCATCAATCTGATTAAAATATGAAGTGTATATAAAAAGTGCTGTAATATAAAAGAACACTAACTTTGGAGAACATATATAATTTTATTATGAAGGGTACTTTGAACATGCGTTTCAGTTAATTAAATTTATCCTTGGTAAGTTTTTAATGGTTCGGTTTTATCACGAAGCAACGTTTATTAGAGGTAAGTCAAAAATACAATAATCAAATTTTATTTATGTAATGTGTATTTTGTGTTTATCACGCGTTGGTGCAATGCTTTGTTTCTAATACTCCTCTTTATTAATATCTCTTGAATATCAAATTGTTTTTTTGCATACCTAAGGGTTACTTACTAAAAGGCCAATTTCATTGTAAAAATACACTGGGAAGCTACTCTACTACTACTACTAATTTGCGTCAGTTAACAAGTAATGCGAAACCAAACAAAGCTACTAATTGTATATAAAATAAAATGAACGCTCCTAACCGAGCGAAACGACACGCTGCTGAGTTAGAGGGAAAACGCTATATTTGTTAACAAAACTGACCTGATGTATGCTTCGCATCAGCATGTAGCAATTACTATAGGATGCTGCTTCTATTACTCTAACTTCTTTGGTTCCAACATCCTATGCTCACGTACTTCAAGTAATTGCATATCATTTATAACGAGACTAAGTTCACTATCGCACAGAAATATGAATGGTTTAGTTTTGCTAAGATTAGCAGTTCGCTTATTAGAATATTACATCTCACTCAAGAAATAATTTGTCTAACTCACATGTAATGGCCAATCCAGCAATGTTGTCTAGTTGCTAATATTACAAGGTACAAAAGATGATCAAGAATTAACTACTGCGACACTTTAGCAGAGCTGCTAAAGGGTTTTGAGCAACCAGACTGAATTGCTTGTATTAATCCACATGTTCACATAAGAAAAAATACTACAAAATTATTAGTTCAGACATTTATATTTCATGCAAAATACAACTTTACAATTTATTTTGATATAAAAATGTCGCTCTTTCGATATTACTACTCCGAACTCTACTCAATATGGTTTAATGTTTCGATCATAATACTGCATTATTTATTATTTTATGCCAAGAAAATAGCATTTTTCCCTTAATACATAAGCACTTGTATGAGTAAAGAAAAAATGTTACTCAGAACATTAAGATTAGGAATTAAAACAAAACTTAATCAATATCTAAGATAATTAGTTATCAGTTATATTAAAACTAATAAGCGTATTTTTTTAACATTTCTTTATCAACATCAGTACACAAGAATACCACGACATTAGTAAAACTCGCTCATTTTTACGGCTGACATTTCACAAAGTATATCAATCATTTAACTAATTCTTAAATTATGTATTTTGGAGCAGTAATAAAATGCAATGAGTTTGACACTTGATTGCTTAAATTCGTTGTGCAAACTAATGACGCGGGATCCTTCTGTATTCCACCGAACATTATAAGTTCCGATTTTCCCTCAACTAAAGTATATAAAACCGTCTCCTCGGGGCCTTGTGATAGTATTCCATCGTTCTTTAGTGGTAACCATGACACATAGGGCTTATCGTCTAAAGCGTGAGAAATATCTAAAACGTACATTCCTAAAACGTTCCTCTTCTGTTTAGTTCGAGCCTCAAACGTGCACTTGTTCTCCTTGCTCTTAAGGATTTTCTTCCACTTTTCCTCCACCCGCCGCATATTTTCTAACCTTCTTTCTTCTCTTGAAGTAGATGGTTGGTTTTCCATATTGTTGAATGCCGCCAAACTTATATTGGATGCAGGTTCATGCATCTGCAAATAATAGTTTTAGTTGTTAATCTTTGAAGAGAAAAGTAACATAGAATTGTGGGCAAAGTAATAATATTAAACTGTAACCTTCATGTGCTTTGATTAAAATTCTCATTGCTTTATTCCGACCAGAATTTCGATAATTCCGATATTGTTAAAAATAGAATATTTAAATTATTCTTTGGAGTGTCATAGAAATTGTTAAATAGCAGTGTGTCGGAAAATCCACAATGAAGACATTTAAAAAAATAAATAAAATTTGTAAGTTTTATCAACAGTTAGCCGTCCCGGGCAAAGAGACACTCTCAAATTGTGTCAAAATCCAAATTTACAACAAAGGGTATCTGGTCAGATGTGCGGTTATGCGAAAAAGCCGCCTGGTTTCATCAAGACGTAACTGAAAGAGATGTTTTCGAAGCAAGTTCCTTATGGCTGGATAAGTTTTAAGAGGGTAGGGGTATTCATCTATTATCAATCGTTGGCGATAGATTATTTGCCAACAATATACTACTGAACTATTCTAGCAAATATCTTTATAAGGCTCTACAATTCTGACGAGAGCGGACTGCTTTAGAGTCTTTCCAAACAAAACTCTCGCACACCGAAGCGAAAAAACGACACCATTGGTATCGCAGCTTCTGCCGACGTTTCGACGACATAGCGACTCTCATCCAAAATTTCGCCAAACGAAAGTTTGTTTGAAGTTTGTCTATTTCCAGTTTCATTGTAATTATTACGAGCAAGTCTCGGGAGCAGCTATGGACTACCCTCTGTCTGCTCTCGTTGCCAATATCTTTATGGTAGCATTCGAACAACAACCCTATTGTCTCACAACCTTAAGCCAAAATGTCGGTACACGTATGTTGATGATACCTTTACCTTTGTCATCTGCCCTCATCGACACGAATCTCACACACACAATTTCCGATCGTTTCTGAATTCCAAACATGATTCCGTACGTTTCACCATGGAAGTCCAATCAGACGTTTGCCTTCCTTTTCTAGATGTTCGCGTATAGCGGCGTTCCAACAGTGCGCCAGGGATAAACCGTTTACCGAAAACCCACACACACAGATGGATATCTGAATGGCGTCTCACACCATCATTCAGCACAAAAAAGCGGTGCCATCAGTTCTTTTATTCAAAAAGCCATTTCCATATCCGAACCCACTTCGCTTCCTCAAGAACTGAACCACATCACTGAAACTCTGATATCCAATAATTACTCTAGGAAAGATATTCAAGCTACAATTAACCGCCGTATCAACCATTCTCCACAATAACTCTCCTCATTTAATCTTAGTTTCAAGCAAGATCCTCTTCAGGAACAATATAAAAACCATTTTCAAACCGAATTTAAAACTCTCAGACTACTTTCCCATCAAGGACCGTAATCATATGGAAGCTCCTGGTGTCTACCAGATTCTAAGTTCGTATGTACATCCGTAAAACAAAGCGATCGGTTTCAACCCAGAAACCAAAAGTATAGTGTTATTGACGGCCGTGGAAGCCTACGTAACAGATGAGTAAGGACAGATTTATTGTCATATCATGTGCCAATGTCGTCAATGGTATTCATACGCTGAAACTGCTGGTTGCTGCAAAGGCAAATAATTCTAGGGCATTTAAGAGAAGAACAAATCTTGCTGTAGCGTATATAGGCAAAAATACGGGATGGGTTACAATGGATGTTTTTCGTAAATGGTTCAACGATTTTTTTATACCTGAAGGTAAAAAGAAATTGATCCATTCTTGCTCAGTTTAGCCTCTGGGCATCCCGATGTGAACTGAAGACAAAAGCATTCAAGAAATGTTTCTCCCACCAAATTGTATTCTCTTTATTCAGCCAATCGATCAATATGTGATTCAATCGTACCGTCTTTTTTGAAGAATTACACCCGTCTTGATTTATTGACCGATTAATTGTTCTTGAAGTTTTTGACCAAGAGATTGGTACGACTATGCTGTTTATGATAACACGTAGTTGCTTTTATCCAAAAAATTCTTTGGCACCGAATTTTTATATAGCTTTTTTTTTTATATTTATATCCTTTGCACAATAAATAAATTTCCATAACTAGTTTTACAATACAAAACTTCATTTGAATTTCAATTGCATTTGTTACAAACATTTGGGTAGATGCATGAATAGTGCCACATTATTCCAAATCAGAGGTTATCAACCTTTTTTCTTCTTTCCTTCCCTTTTTACAAAGACGGTTTTCTGCATCAACCCCCTTACATGCTTTTTTAATTTTTATTTTTTATACTTTTATCAATTATAATTTAATAAAGATTCGATTTTAATTAATGCGATGGCTATGCTTGATTACATAAATTTTTCTTGTATTTGTCGAAGAACATTAGATCTGCTCCTTGTTTCATATTGTAAGTTATTAATTGATCAATTGCCCGGTTATATTCGGCTATCAATCCCCAATTGAAATGGAAATCTTAAAATTTGATCAATTCCTAAGGTGTTGATACTGATCTTGTTGGAAACCGTCTAAACCAAACAATATACTTTGAAATGTATATGCATATACTTACCTTCTGTTCTTGTCTATTTCGTACAGGCAGTTGGTTACTATGTTCTCCAACATCGGAATTATTACGTTTCAGACCTTTTAAAGTACCCCTTCTGCCATTAACATTTTCATCAGTATCCACCTTCCTCTCGTTACCTCCTTGTCGACTTGATCCTTCATTATTTGCATCATTTTGATTTTGATTCTCACGTGGTGGCACCCACACTCTCTTAGAATAGTACATGAAAGGTGGCGTTGTACTTTGTCGACTCCTATTTAAAACAATGATTTTGTCCCCAACCTACAATCCAATAATTATGTGTAGTTATTTACATTACATTTCTGCATAAGATTATAGGTACCTTACAAACTGGATTGCACCACAAATTACTTGGAGCATCTTCTGAATTTCTAACTTCGACTGGAATCCATTTCCATATATCACCTACCATATTTAGAACCCATGCATCTGCATAGTAAAATGAAGGACCACCAGATCCACCCAATATTAAGACATTGTCATCATTCAAAACAGTTTGGGAATGAGCATATCGTTCTACAGGTTTTATGTGCCCTAAATATGACAATAGTAAAGTACCATAACACTACATCACAATAATATACCTTGAGTTTCTTGCTTATACCAAGTCCATGTATCTAAATTTAACTTCCATACATCATTTGATGTTGTAGTGTGTACAACATTATTAGCTCTTTGTAAACCGCCAAATACTACCATCCAATTTCTATGAACGGATACTGAATGTCCCGCAGTTGGAGGAGGGGTAATATCTGTATTTATACAAGTCCATCTATTTGCTTTTATATCATATGTGTGCAGTTCATTAAATAAATGCCAACTCTGGTGTAATGGATATGGTGGGGGATAAGTCCAACCACCAAATAATACTACAATAAATTTATGAAGCATAGTAACTTTAAAATATATTACAACATACCCAAGTAATCTTTATAACAGACCATGGTGCTGCATGCTTTAGGTGATGGATAAGTTCCCATTGTCAAAGGTCTGACCCATTGCCTTTTAGACAAGTCTAACCTCCACAAATCATTAAAAGTAGTCATAGAACAAGTGCATCCACCAAAGATATACATAGAATTCTCATGTACTCCAGCTGCATGAGAATATCTCTTTGTTATCGTCGGTGCCATCGCTACTGGAGTCATAGTATTCCATGCTATATCAAAATCTGCTATTGCTTTGTTTAGATTTCTTCGTTTTATTTTTATCACATCTGCAAGTCAACAACATTTGATGTACAAAGGGAATTCCTTTGCAAATACCATAAATAACGAGTCTAATTTTAGAAGGAAGCGATGAATACTCACTTAAAACGCAACTTCTCCATCTCTTTGATACTTGCATGCAATCATGAATATCTTTGTATGGAGGAATTAATCCTAAGATGAATTCTAACACTTCGTCAGGTAGATCGTCAATGGTGTACACTTTCTTGGTTTCGTTTACGGTCATTTTAATTTAACTAAAATTTAATGGTAACACACAAATAACCACCAAACACAGAATTGTACTTCTGATTCTGACATTTACATCTTGTTTATATATTGAAAGTTTAATTTATAAAATTGCCTAACCTGCAATTAGGGATTTACTTCTCTAAATATTTGCAACACTACAACCACACTACCGCGCATAACTTAACAACGGTTATGGAATTGGTTCAAATGTCCACTAGAATAAAATTTGTAGGTACGATCGGTATTGCAGTTTTTAGTTGATATTTTGCGAGAACCGCGACTTTTAATTTATCATTAAAGAACTCGCGATTTTAAATGCTTTTCGTAAAAATGAGGAATTTCTTATTTAAATAAGTGCCAATGAACTTCTTATGTATATATATTACATATAATGTTTATTCAAATCGAAACTTTTATAAGTTAACCTTGTTTAATTACTGTATAACCTAAATTTACGTGAATTTTATTACAAAATGTCCTTATTAGCACATTTAAATCCTGTAATGGACCACCTACGGAAATTGAGACAATTCCTACCTCATAATTTCAAGATTTCAACCACACACAAGGTTTGCAATGTATATATTTGCCATATGACACTATCTTTAGAATCGTTATGTTTTTTAAGGTTGTTATTGTATCAGTAACTACTAGTGTAGCATTAATTGGTTTACTCGCAAGACATATGAGAAGAAAGAAGCAAATCGTTGATCCTACAAAGTTGAAAAGAAGTTTATCTAAGAGGACAAGAGCTTCAGGTCTAAGGAGTCCAAACGGAGGTAGGAAGAAACATTATTGTAATTGCATCAGTGAGAGTGGTTATCCTCTATTTGATTTATGCCATAATTAATGGTAAATCAATTGTAGAAATATAAATAGGTAATTGTGTATTCATAAACTATTGTGTCACATCAATTAGGATCTAGCTTAGCAATTGTTAATTGAAATTATGATAACATAATTTCTATTTTTAAATGCAAGCACCTTTAATACTTAATTATTTCTAAGGATTTTTTTTAATAATTAAATACTTACCGCTAGCCTATTCCATTAGATGGCAGTAGTTGTTTTGATTTTTTTTAAGTACGTATTTGGTTGCCTAGCTTGCAGGTATTCCTTAAAGTATATTGGGACAATACTAAAAAATAGTGAATATTTCACATATTCACTATTTTTTAAGAATTATCGCCACAATGTCTATATAACATTAATTTCATTTACGTTTATGAAGGTACACATTGGAAAAGTCAGCAACATGATTAGAAGCATTAATTACGTCTGATTTGTTTAAGTATGCAATATGAGAACAAAGTGATTGCCAAGGGCATATTCCTTAATAAAATAATGAGCTTTCATATGAAATAATGTTGATAATGATTATGTAATTATGAAGGTATTGCTATGAAATAAAGAAGATGGTGATTGTTGTAACTGTTAAATAGTTACACTTTCATGTTTGTGCATTACTTTGCGCTTAAAGGAGCCCAACTCTGTGAAAGAGAACGAATTCAAATTTTAATGATGGTTGTCTATGGAAATAGACGACGAACTTACCGTGGAGTGAGTTATTTATTTAATTATAAACATCCAAATCGAGAACCAATAACGCGCTCCTTGTAACCCTTTGAAAAGGTATCAGTTGAGCGGAACAGCTCGTAATTTATACGAAACGGCACTGGACAGATGACCAATAAAGCGCAAAATGTTGCAATTTTATTAGGACAAGTACCGAAAACGTCTAAAACAGATCTTGCACATATTCACCATATCAGTCGATGCTCAGTAAAAAAAATTTAGAAAATATCCATATAAACCTTACCTTGTGCAAAAACTTTCTGATGATGATTTAGATAAAAAATTTGAGCTTTGTGAAGTTATGCTGGAGATTTACAAGCGGAATCCTGATTTTGCAATAAACCTTGTTTTGTTTCCGATGAGGTATTATTTTGTTTAAATGGTCACCGGCACCATTTTTGGCCAACGCTCCCAAAATAATGAAATATTTTTGGGCTGGTACTTACTGAAACAAGATTATCGTATTCGTTTAATAGTGAAACCTATTTGAACCTCTTAAATATCCAAATTATCCATACCTTAGCGGAAAAGGGCAGTTACCAGTTGCTACGTGGTTTCAGCAAGCCTTACCTCGTTATGCATTACAAGTACAACTGTTAGATTTTAGATTTCCTCAAAAATGGATTGGGCAGAGACACTTAATGGTCGGCCAAGTATTCGGATTTTGCAATTAGTCCATTGGATTATTTCTTGGCTATCTAAAATTAAAAGATTAATCTGAGCCACTTAATACTTCACATGATTCGAGCCCTAAAATCATGGAGGAAGTACGAAGTATCACTCCAGGTATTGTTTCAAAATAGATCACCAATCACACCTTGCGATGTAACATCCTTCTGAATAATATAGCTATCTCAATGTAGCTAATATCTTGGTTTACCTTTAAAGAAATGAAAATTACATTTTTTAGACTCGAATACTGGAAGCCAGATTAAATACCGAATTTCATAATATCCGCGATATTATTGGAGATATTTCGGTGTTTCCAGATTTTTAGCAAGATGTTATTAAAAGATAAAGATAAGATAATTATGACCTGACGAACAACCTTGGTTTTTTTTTACGGTGTCAAATTTTAAGTGCGTAGCAAATATTTAATTTTAATCCATAAGATCCAATTTGGAAAATTGGGAAATCATGGGGTTTTAAGTATTTTCATGTTAGGAAAACTAACTTGGCTTATATACATCCTTAATAATGAAATCTTATTTATGACCTTCGAACAGGGAACATATGCATTCAATAAATGTCATGTCTTATCTCTTGTCGTATTAATTTTCCGGCTGTCTAAATATTTCCTTGCAGATGTGATTAGCCAAGCGAGCAGCGGTCGAAGGAGCGGTGCGTACAGTGGACACATGGACAGAATAACAATCAGGCAGGGTTCGGTTATCAGCGAGAAGGCCTCGCTGACGTCTGGCAGCCTCGTCAGCGGCGGTCTTGCCATGCCAGAAGCGGGAGATGCGACTAGACTCACTCCTCAACAGCTTGGTGTGATGGGTGAGTCATTTCTATCGTTTTCATGACTTCAATGCGGGAAAATAGAATACAAAAAGCGCATTATGTTACGGTTAACATTCTATTAGAAAAGCAATATAGGAGATTTCGAGTTAAATAAGTTACATATTTGAAATGAGTTGAAGAGCCAGCGTATGTTCGTTAAACGTTTGAACGAATTTCGAATGGTGTTTGGTTATTAGATGTCATAACACATTCTAATATGAGCTGCATATCTTTAATGAAACTATTGATGGCTATACCAGCAAATTTTAAGCAATTGCGTCTATGTTCTCTAATGTTCCACATACACTTTAACTTGTAAGTAAGAAGGTGTAAGAATTTAAATGGTATTGTAACAAAAAAGAATACTTGCAAGCTATAACGAATAGAGCGCCTTATCGTTATTTTATTTTACTGAAAATCTAATCAAACTTTGCACGTTATATACAAAATTACCTCATTTATTCTGTTCTACTTGATTTCATTCACTAATATATTGAAGATGTACCCTTTAGATATTTTGTTATTATATTATATCGTGCTTTCTTGTTCACGCTTGATTTGGCCTTTTAGCGAACTTCGTACGGTGATTGTAATCGTGATATGGCAGCAGCATTTCGTAAACTTTAATGGTCTGTTATCTGGTCTATAATAACGCGTTAGATGGAAAGGAGATACTTGTTTAGTCGATATCTTATACATACTTCATTATACCTCATCAATAACTTGTATAATAGCTTATTTTACTGCAAGATTAGATTATTGGAAAAAATTAACGGTGAAAGGTTTCTAAGTATTCTCAAATTGGTTAGAAAGTCCAAGGTCTACTATATGTATGTATCTATGAGGGTTGTCTCTTTAGTTTTGCATAGAATCATAACTAGAGTGTTAGTCAGCCAAGCGTCGATCGGGTATATGCAGTAGCGTAGATAAATTGAAAGTTATATTTTGTTAATCGTCAAGTACGTTTTCGATACGATTGTAATAGGAATTAACTATGATATATTTTTCTAAATTGTTCGTTGTAAATTGGTGTCGTTGGCCAGTACTGCCGTCGGTCTCTGCCTATCTCCTACGTGACGAGTTACGCACATGTACTCATTTTATGCAAAGATTGATACACTTTTTCGTTTTTTCAAACCAACTGCTAAAGCAGTTATGCCAGTCATCAGTTGGAACCCTGAAAAACTCCCATTTTAAAGGCATCAACTACTTCTTTCGGATATTGGAGCCGTTGATTACGCAGCTCATTCTTGTTTCTAGGGAACGTAATAAACTCTTTGAAACTTAGATCGGCATTATACAGAGGATGATCTAGTAACGCGATGTTTTGCTGCTCCTGATTGAGCTGTCAATCGTCTTTTGAGCACTATATGAACTCACATTATCATGGTAAATGATTCGGCGTTGTGGGTTAGTTTTTCGGAATTTTTTTTTCGTTAATCACTTTTGGTAAATAAGCAGTTGTACACCAATCGAAATTAACTGTTCTTTGATTTTCTAAAGGAATTTTAGCAATATGAGCCGAAATTGAGACAAAAGTTGCGACCATTTTCTTCGACATTCGATTCGCCACCATTCGCGATACTATAAATAACTTTTGAACTTCCGTTGTTGAACCGACGGAAAGTTTTTCGACACCAATTAACGCGAGCCGCCTTTTGTTCTTTAATTAAAAGATGTGCGATCCAACGGGAAACTTTTGCCATGCTGGATCTTTTTGAATTAACTTAAACATGGGATGTCATTTTCTAATTAAATTTTATCGAACGAAGGTACGAACGTTGGAATTATAAGTGCAGTTACAGAAAATGTCAAAAATATTTTGCTTGAAGCTAATTTATTCTATGCTCTCTGTTGGTGATATTATTTTTTTAGGTCAATTATTTAGATTTTATTAAGTGTCGTTGCATTAAATGTTGAACGATATACAAAGTGGCACTATGATCAAGGCACGGACCGACGGCTGTCTCTATTGCGTCACGGAGACGCGCGTGCGGAGTCGTACGGAAAACCTGCAGTTGGGATTATTCCGTCGATGAACACTGCGCTCTTAACAGTTAGATAAGGTAGTTGCGCTTTAGTTTGCAGATTATCATTTTTACATTTATGACTGTGTTCTATTTTTAAGATTCCTTGCTGATACAGCTTTGTTTATTTGGATTAAGAATAACGAGTTTTGGTTTCTTTTATTATTAATTACTATTATCTTGTTGGTACAATTTATCTTTATTCTTCTTCTTACTTTATTTTTAGGATAGGCGTTTTTATTAGTTTTAGTTATAGAACTCAGTTTATTTCCGTTCGAGTAGTCGTCGCAACATTTCTTCCTTTTCTTTGTATTAGAAGTATTGTTTTAATTTTTTTGTTTTTGTTGAAAGTTTTTCTTTGTTGGCATTTCCTTAATTTCCCTTATTATGGCCCCTAACAAACGTCCTCGTCATGACTTCCTGGATTAAGGATCATGACTGCTTCACAATTGTTAATGATGTAGAAATTTACTGCAATGTATGTTCAGTAACTTTCAAATGTGCAAAAAAATCAAGACTTCTAGATCACTTGAAAATTGAAAATCACCAGAATCCATGCACATCAGCTGATAGTTTTTATAGCGATCTTTGTGAGGCACTTGTAGCTGCGAATATTCCATTTAAAAAGCTTGATAATCCAATCTACAGACAATTTCTTGCAAAGTATACCGGTAAACATATTCCAAACGAATCGACTTTGCGCAAAAATTATCTTCCACAAATATATGCCAAAGTAAAAAATAAAATTCGAGATCATGTGGGAGATAATTATTGTTGAATTAGTGCAGATGAGACCATGGATATATTAGGTAGGAGCATGGTACATGTTATTATTGGCGTCTTGCATTCTGATTAACCGACTAAACCATACTTGATTGCTACCAAAATACTTGAACGGGTTAATGCAAATACGATAGCTGACGTCATTAATAATAGCTTTGATGATATATTGGAAGGTGCTGCGAAACGAGAAAAGGCTCTGCTGTTTGTTAGTGATGCTGCTGCTTATATGATAAAAGCTGAGGAGTAAATTTGAAAATATGCTACATATTACATGCACTGCGCACGCTTTATATAGAATTGTAGAATTCGTTAAAGAATAATATCCAAACATAAATCACACAACACAAATCATCATTAATTAGTAGCACTAAGAAAATATTTTTGAAAGCGCCAACAAGAGCTTCTATCTACAAAGAAAAATATCCGTTACTTCCATTACCTCCATCGCCTATCATAACCAGATGGGGTACCTGTTAGAAGCCTGTTCCTTTTACTCCGAGAATGTGGAGAAAATTGCAGATGCTGTAAATAGTTTAGATGAAGACGCAGAAAGTATAGCCCAATGCAAAAGTATCTTACAAGATTCGTCTTTGCAAACTAATTTAGAATTTATTAAAGCACATTTTGGCGATATACCCAAAAATATAAAATATTTTGAATATTTTGAAACTGGAAGAAGCAATCACAACATTAAATAATATTTTAAGTAAACTAAAGAATATTTCTGGTACATTTAACGCTTCTTTAAGTAAACAAATTGAGGCCGTCTTTGCTCGGAATCCCGATTTTATAACATTGAAAAATCTGTACAGTGAAAATAATGAATCTGATTTTAAATACAGTATTTACAAATCTCATTTTCAATATGCTCCTCTCACTAGCTGTGATGTGGAAAGAAGCTTCTCTATATTTAAAGATATATTAACCAGCAGTTGTACAAGTCTAATAGCAGAAAATTTAAATTACATATTAATAATTAATGTAAATAAATCATGTCTAATGTGACATATGTAATACTTTGCAGATGTAACCTGTTACCTTTTCCTTCAGCAGAATTCGTTAATTAATGTCGTTACTCAAGATAATTTACTTTGATCTTATCTAATCTTCCATGTGAATTAAGCACTTTATGTTTAATGAGCACGTTAATACGTACTCATTTCAGACAAGAACATTTACAACATGTGTGCCTAACGTAACTTTTGTATTAGTTTCATTTTAGTATGGGAAATACAAGCCAAGTACGTTCCACGTATGTATGAACCCATCTACGGCACTGAAAAATCTAGCTCGGGTTTTACGCCGAATGTTGGATAAGCGACCGTGCAAGTTGTGCTGACTGATGCGAGTGTCTCTAGCCTTCACGCATACGCATGCCGAAGCTGAAAACCGATGCCGTGTGATTCATAGTCGATAGAGACAGGCGTCGGTCCGTGCCTTGGTTATGATAGATAAATAAATTCTTATTAATTATTAATTATGCTGTGTGCATAATTATTGCAAATTATGTACATAGCCATTTGATAAAGTAGGGAATTTAGCCATAATATTCCCCCAAAGTATAAGCGAATCGCGTACACCTATAGTTCCATGCATTCTGCAGTATCACTACATCCATTTGGATTTATCGTCGACACAGGGGAACATTAATCTCGTGTAAACAAATCGTCTGTGGGATGCCGTTAAATACATTGTGTTCGTATTATAACATTCAGAATCTATCACCGGATGTGTCAAATAACAGTATATAAATGATGGGCTAATGTCCGGGCTTCCTAACTCGACCAGAATGTCTGCCGTGAGATTGCAGCAGGTGGCTATGGAAAGCCACACACTGTACACGTGTAGACAGTCTGGCCCTCAACCCCTTCAAACAAAAGCAGTTCATGCGGTAACTTAATTAATACGACCGGCATTTGTTACTCCGTGAGAAGTTGCTTGTGTTTTATTGCGCTTGTTTTAATTGGAAGTCCAATTAACGGGAACAACGCCACCGTAACCGAAAGGGTCTTGAAAAAGGGGGTTAGAATCCAATTCTCGATTAAATTTATAATCAGATTTCCGGTTGTTACAGGTAGTTCTTCTTACCGATATTACAGGTTATTGGATATAATTTCATTCAAAATTATTTTAATTCTAAGGAGAGATTTCGGAAAACTTAAAACGGTTTATAAGAGAGAATTATTTGAAATTTAAAATAAGTTGCGTTATGTTAGAAAATGTTCGGTAAATGCATTGTCCCAAAACTAAAATACCTTGTTCTTATGGACATTTGGCGAATTCATTCAGAAATTTCAATTCATCTTTTCGATATGACACTTCAATTCTTCCATTTCGTGATGATCGTAATCTGTTTAGGGTACAAGCTACGTTATTCGCAGAAAATAACTATTTGTACTATTATTGATTTTATTTAATCGTCTAAAAGGAAATAAAAGAAATTTAGATCACGATCATCGCGAAATTGAGGAACTGAAATATGATATCTAAAAGATGAATTAAAATCTGTGTGAAGATTATTGAGATGAGCTGCGATATTGACGCGTGTAATAGAATAGTTGAAAGCTTTTGATAAACCTTAATGCTACGCTTCTTCTTGCAATTCAAAGGTTTGTTGTGAGGAATGGCTTACTGAAACATACAACCTGTTCTGCGATCTACAGATTTTCTTGGTAGAGATGACTTCCTAATTTATGTAAGTGGCACCTTAGGGCTGCATTGACCTGTCAATAATCTTGTTCTGAAATCCTCTTTGCTGAAAGATAGTACCATTCTTGCTGTCTTTGGCGTCTTTGGTGTCTAATTTTATCCCTGTGCGTTTTGTCCTCTGATTTCCTAATCTCCTGCTTTAGTTCTACAACGTATACTACCGTAGAGGTTTGAATTAAATGAAAGGCATATTCGCTGTTTCTTTGGCCAGTTTATTGGCCTTTTTATTTCCCTTGGTAGCCTGTGATTCAGCGTAAAGTGGTGGTTTTTGCGTCTTAATTTGCTTGGATTCTGATGTATATCTCATTAAAAATTATACAAGGTTTAACATTGGATAACTAAATTCTGCGACCACAGCATGAATCAGTTTAAAAGAGGTGCAGAATTTGTCAAAGAAATATTACTTTTTAACAAAACAATATTCCGTTTAAACTGACGTGCAAATCGATAAAACAATAGTCATTGGTTACGTGAGAATCCCTACTGTATATAGGCTTAAGGTTTATAACGTTTTTTTGTCAATTTCGGTTTTTAATTACAGTAATGCCTGTGTGTGGGTGTTTAGAACATTAAATTGAGAATTATTTATGTAACATCCTGTATTATATTACTATATTACTACTACGTTTGATGGCTGTTCACTGGAAGGTAATTTTCGAAAATCATTTTCAATAGATACTTTGAAAAACTCTTAACAATAATAATAATAACTCGTAGAAACACATCCCTTTGAGAGTAACTTTTGTGATTGTACATCTTGGAGAGTTTACAGAAAGTACTACGATAAGTTTCTAGTGCAATTACTCGCAGAACTGCCTACATCACACTTTAATAATTTCGACCGCGTTTTGTGGGAGTATGATTATTAAAGAAAAAAGAAAACTGAAGAGAAAGTGGGATTAAACCATAATTCAAACGTACAGTCGGGGGCATGTAAACTAATTGACAAAATATAATTTAATTCCTTTACTTTGAGTAAACTGAACGACATTGCAACACCTATTCAACATTCTTTAATGCTTCCCCTTTTCTTCTTCCTATCGTGATATTCCCTGGGTTTTGTTTGTCATACTAATGGAGTTTCCTCATAACTGTTAATTAATTTTTTATATCGTCTCCACATCAACTACTATACGAAATTGGTTCAAATCTTAAGAGTAAATGTTAGAGAATACACTTGATAGAAATATTATCGTGTCTACCTGCTAACAAATCGATGCAAGCCACCTACCGATTGTTAACGTTAATACTCTCAAGCAAACAACCAGCCTTTTGTAACATAGTTTATCTTCTGCTATCAAGAGCTGCTTTCAAGAGTTGAAGAAACTGTTTCCCAATAAAAAAAAATAATTTGATATTAGGCGCTTATAACATTTATCATGTCAAATATTAGTGACTTCAAATGTAGAATTATTTTGTAATTCCAGCAAAACCTGCTTATATGGAGCTAACAAATTCTGTAGGTAATCTTCGTAAGCCAGTTAGGTTGAAATATTGTTGTAAAAATGTATTTGTTAAAATATGAATGACCCTTAAATATTAGTGATTACACTGGTCAACAGTGATTTTGTTGTTTCCGTTATTAGAGCAGTTTCAGGGTAACTTAGTCTTGCTGATCCCAAATTTGTTAATAGTTTTATCATATTGGCTCTAGTTTTTATGATAATGCTTTTTTTGAAAATGTACGAAGAAAAAAAAAAAAAAAGTAAAATTCACGTTGCAGGCTCCAACAGTAGTCTGCTATCACGTGTGTATTCCACCTTCCTTGATACCTTTGCTCCATTGACTTTCTATCGCTAGCCTTGTTCTTCATTAAATTGACCGAGGTTTTCCGGAAATCTGTCTAAACCAGCATATTTCGTACGAATTTTTCATAATGCCTTATTGTTACCCAAGAAGTTCATAAGCACAGTAACAAAAGATCACCGAAGTTTAACCTTTTCTTGTTTCTTATTTCCATTGCCGTAGAGATTCTATGTTTTAGACACTTTATGGGAAACCCAAGACTTGTCCTGTTTTCCAATTGCAAAACCAAAATAAGAACAATACGCCTTCTTTGCAAAATCGGTGATATTTTGCCTTTATTTTTCCATTCTGCTACATTTGTGGTATATTTACCACATTATTTCAAAAACTAGAGCCAATTAGTAGAATTATAAATTGTTTCTAAATTCTTTGCTTCAAATGTAATATGAAAACGTATAAACATCTTTGGCAATCCTTTTTTGTTGGCCTGTATTATCAATATGTTTAGCTAAAAAAAGCCTTACTTTGTGGCCTATGACGCCCTATTAGTTTCAATTTCCAACTAAATGTTTGGAAAATTTTTGAAGAAAGATAATGATAGATATTTTAAATTAAAATAAATTATAATAATAATAATATAATAATAAATTAAAATTTTAAATTATTATATTATAATAACGTTAAATTGACTTGTTATAATTTCAAAATAAATTACTAGTCAACTGGCCTGTATTTATTTATGAAATTTCTGACATGCGTCTTGACGTCAACAAATTAAACCATACGATCTAATTGATACTAGCAGCGTTTACTTCTTTATTTAGTTCGCAAACCGAGTAATAACTGACGCGTATCGTTTTCTTCCCTTTGCGATATTATAGGTGCCAATATAAATATAACGATGGCGCCTTTTACTATACAAGAAAAGGCGACGCAAAGCAATTGTTCGCAAGATTCTAAATTATGTCTTCCCAGAGGAACACATTCGTTTGGATTGGTCGAAGGAGTATAAAACTTACGTTTGGCAATAACATTTTATTGTTTTCCCGATATCCTAAGTGATTATTAGTGCGATGGATATTTTTATGTTTAAATTTGTGAGGTTTTTAATAATAAACAATTATAAGTACTCTTTCGATTTTTTTTGTGTAATGTTTTTAGTAATAATTTAAATGAATTATGTAGAAAACATTATTACGGAATGATTATTATAAATTTTTGAAATAAAAAAAAGATGTGGGCTCGTCCGGGATTTGAACCCGGGACCTCTCGCACCCTAAGCGAAAATCATACCCCTAGACCAACGAGCCAGTTACTTTATGTTTGTTTCTCTGAGTATACAAACTCGCGCTATCATTATCAAGCGATAAGATTAAATTACTTATTCTCTAAGAAATTAGTACTTGTTTATTGTAGGCATTACGAATCTATTGAAATTATGTTTGGATCCTCTGTTTTAGATACTAAATCATATATCACTATCAATGTATTTTGTTAAATAAGAGTTATATACATGGTACCCTACATCTTTTTTTTATTCATTACGTTTATTTGATATAGGGCCAAGGTTTTATTAAAAATATTACACTCATAAATAGCTTCAATATTTAGGACATACCGCTGTGAAATATTTTATTCATATAATCTTTCCTGTTTCATTGCAAAACTGTGTAGTTTAATTTTTTTTTCTACATTCGAAAGCAATTTATTTAAATTAATTAATTGATATCTATACTTTATTAGGATTTCTTTTTGAAGTTGACGGTCATAAAGCAAAATATTTAATTAGCATTCTTACTTTGTTTTTGGTGGATGTTTTATAAAATTTATACCATTCCTTTTCTATCCAATTAATATCAATCGAAATCTTGAACTTACAGCAAAAGTATTTCAAGAAGTAGGAAGAATAGAAAATCAAAATTTTCCGTACATAGATATCCGATTATACAAAAATTATTTAAAATATTTTTGAAGGCTACTTTCGGTTATGCCAGAAGCGGATTCAACTTTCTTATTTTAAATGAAATGTCCACAAATTTGGATACCGTTGGAAATCTTGAAAAGCATTGTATACAATTACATATACCTAAATTTTACCATTTTCCAAAGTCGATTTTTTCTAAAAAGTGATAGATGCACGATTCACTTTAATAATTTACTTATTATAACTATGCTAGTCATGGAAGAGTTGTTTCGTTAAATTAATGTAGAAGTTCGGTGTTATAGCTGTGTCAATAGATTGAAAATACTGTACAGGATCTTTAAATTTTCGAATCAAATTTGAAATCGACACAATTAGCAAAAGTCAATTGTTTCATGTGGCACCCCCTCAAATAAGTTTCATTTCTATGGAAAAGTTCATACACACTTAGTGTACAATACCTTATGTTGAAAACGTGCCGTTACTGTGGTACAATAAATTTTTCCAATATCGTTCATGTAAAAATAATAAAAAATAAAAATTTCAAATAGATACATCTTAATCTTAAACTGCTGTAAAACAAAGATAAACGATAAAACAAATAATATGTGAAAGAACAAACTTTACAGTAAAGGATATTTAGAAATCTCATGAAACATTTATAGTCAATTGCTGTTTACGTTCTTAATTAAACATACATTGTCAATATCATGTCTGTTGTCAAGCATATGCAGGGCAACACTGGATTTGTCAAATCTTCTGAATTTAAAATGAGCCAGGTGCTCTTTGTACCTAATTCTGATTGATCTTTTTGTTTCTCCAATATATACTTGATCACAATCTTTACCTAATTCTGATTGATCTTTTTGTTTGCGCAATATATACTTGATCACAATCTTTACATGATATTTTATAAATTCCTGATTTTTCTATATCTACTTGGTCTTTCGGGTTTTCTAAAAGGTTTTTGAGGTTGTTATTTGAAAAAAGGGTAGTTTAACAAATTTTTTGTTACTAATATTTTGTTACCTTCTAAAGTGGTTATACTTCTAACTCTTATTCTATTTTTATGTTTCCGAATAGTATTATAGACTACCTCTTCAGAAAATTAAAGTTAAAGTTGCCAATTTCGATAATCTTTTTGAGTTCGTTTTGGTACCGGTCTTTAGTTAAAGGAAAATTAAGCAAATGATGCATCAAAAAGTTAATGGCCGAAAGTTTGTGTTCCCATGAATGATTGGGATCTTGTGGGACGAATCTATTGTTACTAGTAGGTTTTCTATATACGTCTATCTGTATAAACATGTTCGAACTGTGATAACAAGTTAAAATCACTGTATTCATTGGGTTGTTACGGGCACGGTGAACGAAGTTAAGGCATATTTCACTAAGACAAAACGAACCCTGTCTTGCATGTTTTCTTTGGTACATTCTTCGTACAGCAGCGACGTAACAAGCAGCAGTCCAGAAGAAGCTCCATACAAATGAGACCAAAACGTCGGCATTCTTATGCAATTACGACGCGGTTTCAACCCGGAAACCTAAACTCTTTAAAAGAAAACAACGGCCGCGGAAGTCTACAACAACATGTATTCACTTTATTAGTTTCAATTTAGTTATAAATATTTTGAATATTTGTATGGACTTATTTGAGACTTTCGTTCATCGACCAATGTGTGTTTTCAGCCGGCCGGATGTTTTTCACGAAATCGGTTGCATTTATATTTTAAATAAAGAACTTGTGAGAAAAGGGACCCTCTTTCAATTTTTTCTATTAAGATTACCTCACGCAGAGTTAACCTCGATCCTTTGTTTTTTCTTTGTTTCGAAAATTTATACATCCCGAGCAATATTAATAATAGGGATCTTCTGCATTAGTTTAACGAAAAATCTCTTTTATAACCAGCATAATTTATAATAAACAGAAAATTAAAGTTAATAATGCAACTGTAATTTTTTTTTGAAAAAATCGAGTTTCTTACAAAATGGTAACATTTACGTGTAGGTACTAGTATATAATATTCTTTCAGAATTTCAAGGGAAATTCAAATTTTTTGTAAAATAATAGAAATTCCATTTAACATAAGGAAGTTGATATCAAAAATATTTTAAATAATCTTTGCATAATCGAATATCTACATTCGGAAAATTTTCTTCTTACTTCTTGAGATACTTTTGTCTAAGGTCAAAACGCGGTACTTTGTATGTATTTATTCGCTTCGTATAGTTTTATATCAAAATTCTTACATTGCTTTACCCTCCGTGCGATTTCATTATCCTAAAACGCTTTTATTCCCTTCGAGAAAAGCATAATTGACATTATCTGTTTCTTCCTGTTTCTCCTCGTCATTATTTTACAAATAAAAAGGAAGGTTACATGCTATGTGTGTCTTTCACCGTCTCACAGTTGTGCATTGTGAGTCAACCGGGTTTACTTAAAATGTAAAACGCAAAGCGTATACATTCCTTCGCTAATTAATTGTATCAGGGTCTCGAGATGGTAGGATGAAGTGGGTGATTAGACAACTAAATTGGTGAAGAGGTGCAAAGTGATGAATGTGATAGTACTTACATATAAGCGCGCAGTTTTTACATGGCGATCAAGTAAAAAACTTGCGTGTGTTTACGTATTAGATAAATTTATTCCAGCCCACGTATCTGCTGGAGCTTAAATATGCTCTTATATATAATATGCTTATATATCAGAAGGTAAACAAAGACAAGGTATAGTTGGTGATAGTAAATGTTCCCGTGAGAATATTTGTATTTGCTGGGTATATATTGTAGGTTATCGTATGTATGTGGTATCTAAATTGTTTTGCACAAAGATATGCTATATTTATTCAGAAGAATAAATACAAGCGTGATTGCATGACTGTTGCACTAGGAGAGTAATATTGTGATAAATATTGTTGAAAGTATCTACTTGTATCTGAAATTGAAGCTCTACAACAGTATTTAAAATGCTAAAGTAAACATGGTAACCATTGAAACCATATCGAACATCAAAATTTTGACACACATCACCATAGTCTGCAAGGAGTGCTTGGCGAGTCTGTAAAACCTAAAAGTAGCGTATATCGGTGGATCGACCGTTTTAAAACTGGCAGAACATCATTAAAAGACGATTTATGCAATGGTCGCCCGAGTACGTCGATAAATGAAAGAAACATTACTGCCGTCGATGACCTACTAGAAGAGGGCAGGCGAATGACTAATCGTCAAATTAGTGTACGCCTAGGAATAGGTACACGACAAGTTCATGACAACTTACATGATTGTTTGAGCATAAGCAAGGTTTCAGCCAGCTAGGTGCCAAGACTGTTGGGAGCGGAACAGAAACTCAATAGGTCTGACACTTGTCGTCAACTTCAAAAGCTGTTAGCCCGTTACGGTGATGAATTATGGCAACGAATAATAACAACTGACGAAACATGGATTTCTTATTTCAGTCCTGAGACTAAAAGTCAATCGAAAGAGTGGCGTAAACCGTAAGAAGGGCCTCCATGCAAGGCACGCGCAATGCCGTCTATTGGAAAGGTAATGCTTACTGTAATCTGGGATTGCGAAGGGATTATTTTTATGGATTATCTGCAGAATCAACGCAGAATATTATTCAAATTTATTATCCGGATCTCTGCGGCAGGCACTTGTGAGCAAACGGTTTGGAAAGTTGCGTAAGCGTCCATTATTGAAACAGAATAATTAAAGACCCCATACCATAAGAAAGACAGTGGATGTTTTGAACGATTTACGATGGGAATTGCTTCCGCATCTACCTCATCAGATCTCGCACCCAGTGTTTTCAGTTTAAAAAGAAACCTTAATGTTCGATTTGAGTGTTTAACTGATGTAAAACGTAGACACCGAAAAAGTTCTTTGAGGACGGCTTAAAAAATTAGTCTATCGTTGGAATAAATGTATTAAATGGAGATTATGTAGACAAACTACATTGTAATATTGATGAAAATTATAGCTAAATTCCTTAAGAACTTTGGAAACATCTCTCGTAATAGGAAAAACAAGCTAGACAAATATAAAATAAACTAAATTCAGTTAATAATAATAGTAACGTCCAGCATTTAATTGCTTGTCCTGTTTCAAGGAAAATAACATTTAATTTTCTCAAAAAATACCAGAAGTTGCTCATTTATTTCTCATGAGAACTTCCATAGATTTTTAAAATCGCTTTTTCAATGTAAGTTGTACTAACAATAATATGAATAATAAATTTGCTGATTTTGATCTCTATAAAAAGAACATATACTACTGTTTTATTAATAATTTTCTATTTATTTTTAAGCACAAGTAGTGTTACCTAGTACTATGATACCTCGGTTTACGGAATTAATTGGCTGCACAAAGCATTTCGTAATCCGAAATATTGTAACTGAAATCAGATTTTTCTATAAGAAATAATCCATTTCCACAACCAACAAATAATTATGCTTAAAAAAAAAAACTAAAAATTCAACTACTACAAATAAATTCTCATTTCCTATGCTAATTTTAATTGTTTTGAAAGACCATAAAGGTCCGTATTTTTATCTACCAATTATTTCGCTTTTTCCCATTCAAAGATCATAAATATTTATTTGTCCGACACGAAAACACGTGAACCTCCTTAATATGATAATTTTAACATAGTCGTGCAAATAAAATAGACAACTATACCGATATAGCCTTGGCATACGTTTTACTGTCGGTCACGAATAAATGAAGTCACGTTCCAATGTCATTTCATAGAGTAAATGCGAACGCTCTAAAACGACCATACGTCGCGATGTTGACGGCGATTGTGGTAAATGAGAATGAGACTCAACCCCGCAATTAGGTAATCGTTACTATGTCAACGCATGAAACGTTAATTTGCAGATGTTGCTGGATTATCTCTGCCGACGCCACGTTGAGACGGTAACGACGACGTAGATGCTAAAAGTGGAGGGTTGGTTCATTGTTTACAAGGCGGTGGCTTTCTAATCTCGTATGGCTTTACACCAGACGCCTTCAAATGTCTTTGTGGATTGTAGCGTGTCTTTAATTGAAATTACAGTACGCGTGGTTTAATAAACAAGTTAAAACAAAATTACAAATAGTAATATTTTTCAAGCTGAATAGCTTCGATATAATAAATTTCTACTAAAATTTACATCGATTGTCCAATAAATTCATTTCAAGTATTTCAAGCCATTCATTGCTTTGGAGTTGCAGAGGGTTAATTCAAACTCTTTAACTGATTATTTTATTTTCATATAATACCGTCTTCTTGCTATTAATTAACAAACATTTTACTTCTTGCACGATCCTAGCAGGAAAACTTGTTCATTGGAAGCTTAGTAATTAGAAATAAAAAACTGAAAATAGACATCTATAGAAAGAAAACAAACACTAACAGATTACATTATGACCGATTTTAACCACTGCGGACAACGTGGTTTCTTAACTAGTATATTAGTAAGATTCCCTTTAAAGGTAGGTACAATAAAGAAGCTAAATTCATAAAAAAAATGTTACTATTTATAATTGAAGAGAATTTGTGTGTTGGAGTTTTACTTTTCTTGTGGCACAGGTTGCAAGGCTGTGGATCTGAGGTGCAACACCAAGTCGTATCTTTTTTGCTAATATTAAATGAAAATACTCTTACTGCTACATACACTTTACTTTATTGTATTTCTCACAGGAGTTCTACATCAACAGCTGTACTGACCTCTAGCACACTAATTCTCTTCACGCCCTATATAAAATTTCCTTCCACTTTGCAAATGTCTTAATCTTCATTACATTCTCAAATATTTCATTTCAACAAGAGGCGTGCAAATGCTTCAGTGGACGATAGTGTATGCAATATACAGAGCCATTCACGTCTATTGGACGTATTTCTGGTAATAATTGAAATGATTCCTTAAAATTTTAGTGGATGATGTGGATAAAGATCTATTTGCTAGTATTTTCAATTTCACGTTACCCTTGATTATATCGGAAACGAATACCAATTTAATTATTTTAAATAGAACACCCTGTGTTATAGATTTAGGCATATCTTGTCTTTGGCATTCACTAGATAAATCAATTTTTAGATTTTTAGGAACTCCATAAGTGGCTATTTATAAGTATCAAAAATGTTATACGGGGTGTTCCGAAAGTCCAATCTAAACATGGACATATTCAGCTAGGAAATAGGTAATTTTGTCTTAAATAGCGACCCCTATTTTTGACTATTTTTATAATCTGCTCCAAAAATAAAGGTAAAACAAATTTGGCTTCATGTCTTTTTTGGTTTGATTTTTACACTTCAATACACATCTCTATTTACGTATCCTATGTCTAAATTCTCTGGTTTCTGAGTTGTTGAAAGAAATTCATTAAATCACCACATTTTCTAATAAAATGCGATCAAAATAACAAGTCAGACATAGATTTTTTCAAATTAATGATAAGTTGCGGCGGTGGTTGATATGGTGGGGTCCAGCCGTAAAGATATTTTGAATTTCTTATAAGTACATGGTGAGTAGAGAGCTTTAACGAATCACATTCCTGTTTGCCAAAATTCACTAAAACAGTGTCTAGGAGAATAGATTTTTTTTAAATTTTGAAATGTAAGTGTTTCTGCGATGTATCATTTTGCATTTGCTTTTCAATAATTTGGTTTAGTCACCAATATTTCTATTTGTACCCTAGGTTACTTCTTTATATGAACTACTCATGAATAAATATAAATCTTTAATAACTCAGTGAAATTAAGATCGCTTCTTTTCATTCTATCAGGATATTCCCTCATAAATAATATGAATTGCAGTTAAGAGGACTATGCAAAGAATCTAGAATATATAGGGTGCAATGCAACTATTGTTGTGAATTATAGTGTCTGGCAGAAGAAGATGATTTTTCTCTAAAGAGATAAAAAAAACAAAATTGTTGCAAATGACCTATACGAGTATATTCCGGAACTCTTCCTGTATTTCTTTAAATCCATTGAAATCTAGACGATTCGAATGAGTTGTGTCAGATTTGAAACACTCAGTATACGTGTGCATATGCAGTGCATGTCTCTGTGTCATTACTCTCTTGGGAGAATTTTACATCAAGTATACGTATGACCGGAGAAATTCCGATGGAAGCTTAAATATTCATGCCCCCTTGTTTACAGTGGCAGCGTGTTTCGAGCAAGAGAATAATTTCCTAGTTAATTTGGAATATTTTTCGTCGAGATACGCCGAGCTCAAGTATTACACGTTGCGTAGGTTCCCGCATAAACGTTTCCCTTAACAATATTTTTCTGTCAAGTTTATGCAAATTTTGGAATTTTTAAAATGAAGTTCTATTGTCACAGTGGTTTTTACTCTTTACTCTAGTGGTGTTCTAAAGATGATTAGATGTTGTACATGCCTGCAAAATGGAAATTAATTTTCAGCATTTGTTTGTTAATTAGGAATATGTGGTACATCTGCAGCATTTGCTTTTTGGGAAAGTAAATGTTTGGATTGTTTTTGATTTCATCTTGTAAGCATTGCCACCACGTCATTAAAGGGTGTTTCTATTATTTTCATGTTTGAGGAAGAATAGTACTTCTGGTAAGGGAGGTGTATTTTCAAAGTTAGGCTAAGATCCGTACTACGCTATTTTATGATTGTAATTCATTTTGCATTCACTTATCTGCTTTTTACAACCAGATATACATATGTATAGGGTTTTATAAAGTAATACAGTATGTTTAAGCTGAGAAAATTAATAATAAACGATCATTTTCAACTGAAATGCAGCGAATGGAAATATGAAAATATCTGATGCCAAACGACGTTTCGCCGTCGTGCTAACGGCTTCTTCAGAATAACTGGACTGATTCTCCGTTGTCCGACATTCTTATATACGCCGTTGGTGTATTCAACTGTGAAGTTTCCGCTCCACCGAGCTTGACGGTTCTGACGGTAGTAGACTCTTCCATGTGTTGCTAAGGTGGTACCCTTCTAGACCCCCTAACAGTGAGATTCTGCCGAAACGGAGAAAGGCGTTTTACAATGCTCGACGGATTTTAAGTTTCAACCCAATCGTTGAGTGTCACCTTAGATGTTCGCTTGTTAGTCAAGGATCATCTTCAAAATCGTGCTTCATTATATATTTAAGATTTTCTTTACCTACACATGCTAAAAAAAAATGTTTATGGACTTACTAAAATTCAAACTTTTGCGACTTGTATACAGACGTGTATACAGAAGAATTATTGTACAACATTTATTTACTAAGAAAGTCGCTTGAAGATCATCACTACGTAATGTTTTTTCGACATTTTATACACACTACTACTGCTATAATCTATAGTCTAAACTTGTTTTTATTTGCATATGTGGCTAAAATAGATACCGTTCCTTTTCTGAGAAAGACACCATTTGCTTTACCGAATTGATTATCATCATTCAAGTCAATTACATTTTTAAAAGGATTCTATACCACAATGAAGTATAAATCCCAGTATTTACCGACATCTTTTAAATTTAATTTTTCTGCCTAGCTCGAGTGCTGTCAAATATGAATGACGCCGCATTAGAGCTGAATGAAATTCCGGATGAACTGGCTAGAGGCGGTTATAAATATGACACTTGCTTTTGTAAATGGTTTCATTTGTGGAACACTTTTGAACGATGTAATCCGTTCGCTTTTGGTCTTTATTAAAAGGACCGAGTGACCTATATTATTGCGTAAATGGATAGCAATTATTTAGTGGAATTATAATTTATAAATAGCGAAACCTGCTTCCTCAAATTAACATTTGCCGGTACAATACATAAATCTTTCTGTTAAATTTAATTCCATGCGAATTTGAAGGATTACATCATTGATATTAATTGGATTGTTTGTTGTATTGTTTCAATATGCGTTCATTTTAACAATGCTGTTTATATTCAATATTATTCCGGCATTATGGTCAAGAGTTAGCCGTTTTTTTAAATTTTGGGAATATGTAGCTTTTACGAATGCAAAACAAAACGAGGATTGGGAATGGAAAACGCTCATGGAATGATTTAGATCTAAGAGAGATCAAATATATTATTCAATAAACCTGCGAGAGTTTGAATTTTCAGTTTAGTATTTAGTACAGTCACCTTGTTTGAAATTTTATAAGATAATTCTTACTGCAGTAGCTTGATTTGTTGTCTTCAATTCAATTTTCGAATTGTCTGCTGTTTTAGTTAAGGGGTCATTCCACGCTAACGAATGTGATATTTGCACGTGTAAATTATTCTAAAACTCGAAAAAATTGCTCTAAATTACTAATTGTTATTTGATGACTTTAGCCCTTGCATTTGCAGATTTATACTTAAAATTCAGATTGATGTTCTGCTAATTAAGTTGTATTGAACCAGTACCGGCTGTATCGGACAAAATTATAAATGATGTGCTCTTTGTGCAGATAGATTCGGTTTCAGTTCAATGTTTGCGCTTTCTTTGTTGATTGTGAAATGAACATAAAATTTAAGAAAACAAAGATGTTATCAATTAAATAGAAAAGGTTGTAGATGTTTATACAAATAATTTTTTGAAAGTTTGATGGGTGTGACTGGTTTATGAAGGTTGTGACCGGTCCGTTTTTCGAGAAAATAGGCTTTTAGAATAATAAATTAAAATAGTACTAAACATGAAAACAATTTACTTAACATCTAAAAAGATTTAAGAGAGGAATAAGCTGTTACCCCATAATATATTTTATCATTTGAGTTGCAGTACTTAAAAATGATTTCTTTGAGTATTTGGAATTTGATGAAGAATTCTCCCATCAAATTTTCGCACCAGTTAACAGTGGAAATATTACAGGTTCATACCTAACCCAAACAGAGTAAGTGAAAAACCTTTTACGTTGGAATCTTCTGTTTACACGAATCAAGTTGATTTTTTGAACTATTTAAAAACGCCTTTTACATGCTTTTAAATTTACAACTGTGAACTGGTCCTAAAGCGAAGATTAACTTGTTGAAGCAGCTAAAATATTTTATCTTTTGAAAAACTTTATTTATCATTATTGAAAACTGAAAATTGTTTTATTTCCTAGAACATGTACTAATGGCGTTGAAGTAATGAAATGGCTTAAAACCAGGAAATTCTAAAAGCACCAAATTGAATATCTATTAAACAAGAAGTTACTAAAATCCTAGAAAACTATATGGTACATTTTATTTCTGATTTCTGCATACATTGCACTATTTCTGAGTTTCACATTCTAATTTTATTTCAAACACAAGTTTCAAATCAATTTGAAATGTTTATAAAAATAAATTTTTCGCGTATTAGTGCTGCAGAAACAGATTATTCGGTTAATTTTCTACATGAACTTATAAGGATAAGTGCAGACCATTAATGGCCCAGAATGGAATGATGATCCTAATCGCTGTATATATTTATAGAGCATGTTTATATGTATACATAAATAGTGTGCAATTCCTAAAAAACAAAGACGCACATCAATATGAGATACGAAGCAATTCAGTGATTAGAGTAGAAAAACACAATGACATTGTACGAAAAGTCACCAAAACATGAGAGTGCTAAAGTGTTCAATAAACCTCCTATTGGTATAAAACATTGCCAGAATGTAACCACATTTAAGAAATTATTGAAGAATTATTTAAAAACCATATTGCAATTTGAACGAATATTTGACCGATGCTGATGTGTAGAATTTTAGTTTATGTGTGAATGTGCATGTAAATGTATTTTATTGTGATAGTTTTAATTGTTTAATGTTATGTAATCTTTGACATGTGTATCTGATGCCACTGGTCTAAAAGATGAAATATTTATTTTTATTGTTAATGCAAATTTTAAAGGATAAACATTTGATAAATAAAGCAAGTACATCCATAATTCCTAAACTGCTATGACTAAAGGAATACTATTGTTACATGCCAAATTAACCTTACAGTTTTTTAGAATCTAATTCCACGTTTAAGGTTTTCATTTGATTCACTGTTTGTGCGTGGACTGTATTTTTTTGTTTTGTTGTGTTTTGCGAATGAATTTGACACCTTACTATGCTTACTATTTGTTATGTAAAACTACACTGGTGCTTGTTTTGTTACTATTTTTATTGCACGATATCTCTTGCGTTGATTCTTACAATAAGTACAATTACTACATTAAAAAAAAACTACATGAAAACGTTACAGCTAGCGCCAATAATTCCAAAATATAACAGAAAATTATAATGGCGCGAAATTCAAATTTTATTACATCAAACATTCACCCTCGTGTATAGAAGCTCTAAATGCGACACTAACGCCATCATATGCAAAACTTTTTTTAGAGGAGCTTTTAGAAAACATTTGTTTTGCTCCTTGCCACACAGTGGATACACGGAAATGGGTTCCATCTCTTGGATAAGCCTGTGGCAATCTCCATGTCTAAATCCAAAAATCCTACTTGAAACCAAAATAAAAGAAGTGTTGCAAAGTTTAAGGTGATTCGTTTTATTGGGCAATGTTGTACACATACTTCAGGTGGGTATCATTACACAGTTCGTGGTGTGACTAACCTGGTCTAACAAAACTCAGACCACAAATCGTATGACATATGCTTGCCATTCACCGCCCCATATGTTATATGGTCTGTGGTTCGAGGTTCCTCAAACCACGGATCGTGAAACTGAGCATTAACAGCACACGATTTCACAACAAAGTAATTTTTTGCGGGATAATTATAGAGTATAGCTGAAATAAACATTTTTATATATAAAATTGATATACGCTCATACAATTTCATGGTTAAAGTAAAAGGTTAGATGTGTACTTAATTGTCCAGCTATATTCTACTTACGGATCACCATAGTTTATTTTTAAAAAGCTACACCCTTTAATAAATAAATAAATAATGTGCGGAAGTGAGGTATCTAACTAAGTAACTTTAAAAAAAACTAGGTCACGATGATATAGAAATTTACTTTTTTCCCACGCATACTTGGCAAAAGCTTCACTAATGCTCCTAGTTTTACGTACGTTCTTGCGGGTTCATTAAAATTCTGCAGACGGCGAAATGTACTGAAAGGAATATTGAATGCGGTGAAATGAAGGCATTTTTATATGGAGCTAACGTAAAATATTTGCCATTTCATGAAATATAGTTTTTTCGCCAACGGCGGCGGGTACAGTTTAAAATATGTTTGTCCATATGAAATGATTTACGTAGTATTCAATTTGTGACTTTTTTGTGATTAAAGGAAACCTTAAAATATTTTGTTCCTTAATCGTCCTTTTTCAATTTAAAGGTAGGAGAAAGTTGCCTTTTACTACCAACCCATAGGATGCCCCATTTGATAGGGCAACCAAAAATAATACATCACTAAATTGTTCAGATTCTGATAAAACTACTTTTAATTGTATTTATGCGATACGCTTACATGAAGTCTTCCATGTACACTGTTCTGTAGGCAACAGATACTTCGTTAAATTTAAAACTCTGATTTCCCACTGCTGTCAAGTAGGTGGTTACAATTATTTCTATGCCGTCTCAATCTGTTTTTAAGATAGTGTGATCTTTGTCCTACGTAGATTGCCTCGCAATCTGGGGGAATAGAAATAGAATATACCACATTAGATTCGGATAAAAAAAGATCATAATTTAGAAAACAATCTGTTTAACGTACTTGGCCGGAGTGACCAATAAGTGTTTACGGATGGAATAAATGGAAATCTGTAATATTTCATTTGATGCGGAGGAGGCAATCTTTATTTAATGGCAACAAAACTGACGCAGTTGTTGTTATACAGGATCTGATGAACTAAGCCTAGGGGATGACCATTATTCACGAAATGAGTGTTTATTTTGCATCAGCTAGAACATGTGATTGATTTCGTTTACCAATCTAGAAGGATAGTTTGGTTAGTTCTTATCAGCTTAGTATCCAAAATGGGAACACAGTTACCTACTTCACATTCAACAGTAAATTATGAAAACCGTTATGGAAAGTGTATCTTCTATAGACACGATGGTTGATATGGGAGTAAGCAAAGATGCAATTGATCCATAACCATACAGACAAGTATGAGGCTACGCATTGGAGTGCTACTGTTAGATTTTAATGTGTATGAGACTGATACATTCCGCCATATTTTTTTTTGCAGAATAAACGCGTTTTTTTTTATTTTTCTCTACTCCATATCAAAACCTCGTAACTCAGATATGATTTAATATATTTGGAGAAGTTCGGCTACATGAAAAGTAGATTTGTGATTTACTACAGCGCAGTAGACTACCGAATATATGTTTGCTTCAATCAAAATGTCCAACCCCAAAAATTTTGTGCTAAAACTGTAACAATCCAGTTAAATTAGATAATAAAGATGCACTCTTTTATTGCAGTTTAGAATTAGATTGTTACGCGCGCACCAACTTTTTATTTTCGTGTTTTATGACTTTGTTATCGTGGTCTTCCCGTCGTAAAGAATAAAGCACAGTTAGTATTACTCCAACCCATAAAAACTGCCACCAAGATACATACCTTAGAAGATTTTAAAAGTCTGCATGTTGGTGGTCGAATATACACATAACTTCCTTATGGGTTTGAAATATTGCTCCAAATAATGAATAGGGTAGTAAGAAATTAGTGCAGGAATGAAAGTGTATTGCGAAAGTTTGTACATTCTAAGTTAATACGACCGCTCACATATAGTGTAGCATTAAAAATTAGTGCGAAATCATACACAGATTAAAGTTTGATGCTCTGTATGTATGTTACAAAAATCATTAATATCAACCGATACATTGATGATACGATTGAGTTAAATGAATTTTTGGTAAATTTTTAATTGAAGTATTTCTACGCCTTCTTATTTATCTTACTTTCCTAGTATATTAATACTTTCATATACAAGACTGTTAAAAGTAGTTGATATATTGTTAAGTGTGGCGTTAAATATATTTATAATGTGTTCATGTAATTAATCTTTTTGTATATCCTTGGCTAGTTCTTGTCCATCATAGTGTCTGTAATTGGTAAGCATTATTACTATTTATTACAAGAGGACTATAAGAGTTAATTGAAAAAGATTATTAGACCAAATTATGAGTTTTTACTAGTTTTTTCTGACATAAATTAATATTCAGCGAATAGTACATTTAATGTTTTTAATTGTGGCTGTTCTTCTTTCATCAGCTTATTATGTAATTATGCGCAATACTCCATCTTTATTGTTTTCTCTTTTTTTTAACTTAATCGATGAACGCATTTTCTCAACTACACCAAAAGGCAGTTACTATCGTATTACCTATCAATGGCGGTTTTAGACATTTTGGAAGGAATTCTAATAATCACAATTTACTGTTTTACGTTTTCCTGATTTTAGAATAATTGCGCTTGATTCTTTTCAGCACTATGAATCGATGGAAAAAATCCTACTTACTTGGTTTAAATTGTACAATAGGAAATTCCCCTTCCTCGTGCTCAATTCTTTTCAAGTGCACTTAAAATTGTACCATAAGGATAAATAAGTTACTTTGCTGCGTTAGCAGTCATTGTGTGGTATGACTTTTAGTTTCTTCAATTTTTACAAAAACCTTGAGATCGACCAAGCTTTGGTATATATAAGAATAATGTTAATGTTTCTGATTTTCATATTGAGATCCAGGTAATTGCCTAAATTCCTTAATTTTAATTTTCTGGTTTTTCTTTACTCCATCTCCCTAGAAATATTTATCACATTAGCATACCCCTTCAACTATGCATTGATAATATTTCTTATTCATGTTAGATCACGTGAAACGTATAATTCAATGCATATATGCTTACGTATTTGTTTACATTCACATTTTTTGTTATGTTACCTTGAACTAAATATAAATTATTGGGGTGTGTTCATAGGGTAAAATTGCGGACAATAAACGTAATTAGTTAATATGGAAAAAAATATCAGACACGCAATCTTTATGTAGTATACAGGAAGAGGAAGTACTATTCAAGTTTTGTTAAAAAAAAACTGGAATATTCTTATTTATATTTGACAGCATTCTAACTAGTGATTTCAGTTTATTTAATATCTATATGTACGGATTATTATTAATGTGTAGTCAGTTAAAAGTAAAATAGTTGTGTGATCGTTTCAAACGGTATTATTACGATTCTATTTTTATCTTCCATTGATTTTTTTCGTTGCCTTTAAAGACATTTCGAAAATTATTATGCTCACAAAGCAAAGTACAAGTTCTTTTTTCAAAGTTTTTCAATTTGATTTTTTTCCCTGAAACGTACATGCGAGCTATACGATTTTCTCTATTGTATTGCTTTTTCCTGATCGTCCAATAGTGCACGAGAACAACTAATTAACTAACCTATTTCGCAATAAACTTGAATGAACTCGATCTGAATGGCTTGCTTGCCTGCCTAGTTCTACATGGCTATGGCACAGCATGTATTCCTTAGGGCTGAGCACATCTGTATGTATACGTGCGAACGATAGAATTCCACCGCACAGTATGGCGTTCGCGGAGGGGCACGGAAACGGTAGGCTACAGACTCGCCGGCACCAGCGTTGCGACGCCGGGGTGCATGCGAGGCCTCCACCCTAGATAATTCTACAGCCCTTCTCACTTCACTCGAACCAAACTGTTCGACGGGGACCGTTCCCGCGGCCCATCATCCACCGTCCGCACTCCGGCGTATGTATATACGGATCGATACCGAAATGTGGACCACGCGGACAACGGTGTTAAAGGCAAGGCGTCTGTCTACGCGACGCTCCCAATGGCGCTGGTATTAGGGAATATGGACTGACAAGTCCGGTCTCACTTTATATTGTTTTAGAACAATCAGATCGGGAGTAAAAGTTCATCCTAAAGAGAAAAGAGTTTGATGACGATTTTTAGGTGTAGCAGAAATATCATACTTAGAAAATTGCTTGTATATTTTTCGGGAAAATTATTGCCTACGTCTCATTAACAGTTATCGATGGTGAGCACATAAAAGCTCTCAAACCGTAAAAAAATTCCGAGATACTGAAACTTGACCTTTACATTATTGCAAATGTTCAACATCAGCTCTGTACGTACAGCGACTGCTGTGTATGCCACAAGATCAAAGGCATACAGTTTGCAAGTATATATACCTTTCTATTTGCTCGACGTTCGCTGTTGTTATCTAATTTTCTCGGCAAGATTTCGCTGACGTGAATTATAACAAAATTCGCCCTCCTATGTCGCATCCCGAAACTTCCCAGTCGGAGAAGTAATTAAAAGTTGAATTAGCTCTCACCTGCTAACTTGTCGGATCCTATCGTTAATTGGCTCGATATATTACAAGAGAATTAGTCATTCGACTCACGATTGTTAATATATACCTATAAGGGAAACTAATTGCAGATGAGTTAAAAGCGAGACTTGGAACTGAGGTAACTACAATGAGCTCACGCCTTTCTTACGGCTATGAATGCTAAACGTGGGACTTTTTATTTACACTGTAAAGTAGTTCATTTTACCAGTCCGCTATTTTGTCAAAATTTAAATTGAGTTTCTTTTAGTGTCTCATATAAGTTTGTTCTTAATCTTCTTTGTAATATTCTAGCGTATGTCTTCGCTTCTGCATAGCGTTATACCTTTATAATTTTAATAGGGTGTAATGATGCTGATTGTTCAATCTTCTGGTGCGTTGTTTTGCATTATATCGTTCATTAATTCTTCAGTTCATCTATGGCTATATCTGGAAATGCTTTCATCATGTCAGCCTAACGGCTGGAAATAAAAGACACAACAACTTGTTTCTTTTATTTCATCCTTACTTATTTCCCCTTTTCGCGTGTTTTCTCTTCCATGTTCGGGTCCACCGTCAGGATTTCTACTACGTTTTTTAGAAGTTATGTTTTTGCTTGGATATATTTCGTCAAATTTTTATCTTTTTATCATTAATAGCTGTTTTTACTTTTCCTAGCTATCAATTCATCGTCTTAACATTTCATAAGTTGCAACCATTGTAAATTAGTTCCTCGACGAAGATGATATCTTGGCCTGCATGCAGTCCGGATCTTAATCCCGTTAAACATCTTAGGGATCATTAGGGAGCCACTTTGCGTCTGCGAGATCTGTGTGTTGCTTTGCATGAAATTCCTGAAAGAGGAATTTTTAATTTGATCAATTCGATGCCTGGGTACTCTAGTTGAAGCAAGAGATAGAAATGCCAGATACTGAACGATTCCTAAGAATTGCTAGCAGTAGTAGGTTTGTCTATTCCTGTTATTGCTATTGTACTACCGCTAATCTATTCATAATTCAAATTAGCATTTTCATAGGACACTTTATTTACTCGTTTTCGTTAGAGTTTGGTTGTTATTTGATTACTGTTAGTGCCACTGACTGCGCCAAAACTATGTGCTGTACGTTCGAATCTTATCAGAGTCAAGTGGCAGGTTTTTCTGATGGGTCTGGTATTAAGACCACTTCGCCCCTTACGGCGAGGTGATAGTAACAAAGCCATGGACACCATTTATGTACTGAAACGTTCCTGAAGTTATGACAAATTTCTAAAGCTTATTCATTTCACAAGGTCGTCATCATACGTAATATTGAAATAAATATCCAATGTGATAATAGAATAATTACGTATTTGAAGGTATTAAAGAAATTGTTCCTAAATTCTATTTGTCTTAAACTCTTCTGTCGAAAATAATCATCAATACTGTTTTTGCGTGATTCTGATTGTTAATAAATCTGATATGAAGCTTCCGTATGTTAACCTTCCAATCTAATATACGACTTCGACGTGGGTTGCAAATGTCACTAGGTGATGTTTATCGATTAACATAAAGTAGGGTACTCCTTAATATGTGTCCTAATGTCCTAATATACATACATCGTCCTTGACTGTATTGATTTTCATTATAGAAGATAATTTATTTTGAAATTCTGGTGCCTTGTTTAATATTTACAAGTTTACATTAGTTTAGTACAATATCAAGTTATTATTTTGAGTTAAATATAGAAATAATCACAATCGTTTTAACAAGTATTAAAACAACGTGTGGGCCCACTGTTTCAAGATGTAGCCTATAGATTTAATTTTAATTATTAATTTAATAAATTTAATAATTTAATTCGAATGGAAGAGACACGACATATTTGTTGCTGAATAGGTTTTTTTAGCAATGAAGCCAAAGAGGTCTTCTTCCTAATTTTGAATTAAAAAAGGATAAAATGCGCTAAATACCAATTTACTAAGAACCATTAATACTAACACACATATTCCAATATTTTTCTAATAACTTCGAAAAAAGTCGTTTGGTAATTTTGCAAAATATGACTGCAGTGTTTTCTAATCTCATATTGTACCTGTTTTTAGTCAACCTACTTCAGCAGCATATTCATTCGATAAAAAGTGACACTGTCAAGTATTTTTTGAGTTTTGGAAAAAGATAATAGACACATGAGGTTGAAGCAGCAAGGCAGACGTTGTAATTCCTCGAAGCCGCATTTGTTGATTACTACTTAACCAATTCGCGCTTTATGTAACCTGTGTTATCGTGCAGAAGCAGAGTTTTGAGCATAATTGAGGGGTCTCTTTTCGCGTACAGCAGCTTTTAGGTTCCTAAGTGTGCTTTTGTGGATATTCCTCGTTATTGTGGTCCATTCTAAGAAAATAACTTTCCTCTGAACAATTGCGTGGGTGGTCGAAAGCCCATATGAATCCATTGCATGGTGGTGGTTCATCCTCGGTTGTAATTCTATAGAAGAAGACTTCATCTTGGGATAAAGCAGTCAAATTTTCCTCGCAAGTTTATCGTCTACACGATTTTTGCTCGGGATATCACAACTTGGAAATTCATCGTGCCAACAGTTTGCCAAATCTTTGGGAAGAATTTCAAAACACTTGTTTCTGGTATTCGTATTTTTCTGGCAATAGCTGAAACTTTTACTCGGTGGTCAGTCAACACCAAATCTGCAGCTTTGTTGATAATTTCCTTAGTTCGCTGAAATGCTCCATTTGAACCGCTTGACTTCGAAATAGAACAGACTATTTTGGCCATCTACTACCACTATTCAACAGAAATTTAACCTTTCTGTATTCGAGATTTAAATCACTAATTTTCGCTTCTTGAAACTGATATATAAATGACTAATGTGAAGCGATTGGATCCATACTTGGAGATAAAGCTATAAATGTTCTAGAAACTCGACATTGAAAATTGTCACGATAGCATACTATTTTCATAGTTAGAACATAAAAAGCTTCCCTCGTAAAGACTATTAGGTAAAATATTTTATATAGTCTTTATATGACTAACCTAGTAAATCATATCAAACCACAATCTATTAAGAAACAATTTGTTAAGAACGATGTAGCAGATCTTGAGAGATATATAATCTCGTTAACCATTTCCATTGTTGCTACAGTACAAAAGAAATACATACATCGAAAGTCATAGCCATTTCTATCAATTTCCTTCGATAAAATCGATTCTCTATTCCTTTCGCACTTCCAACGAGTAATCTACGATCGGAACTGACATGAACATTAATTTCTCCAGGCGTTTACCTGCTAATTGCTACGATAAATTGACATAGGAGTAACTCAGTTAATGACAACATACCCCGGTGTTCAGTCCCAAATATCCGCTCGAAAAGGATAAAAAACGAACAGGTCCGTCAGTGGCCATAAATCATCGTTCCCATCGTACCTACTAGTTCGCCCTCCGCCGTTGTGTAGAGGGTAGATTTCCTACAGACAGCCAGACAGAAAAATTGGGATACATGTGCTCTCTTTTGGGAAAAATAAGTTGAAGAACCTCTCTTCGCTTTCTCGTTCATTTATAAAAGAACCTTGCAAGGGTTGTCTGGTTGGTTGGTAGAGCATTAAATCGGTTATTACTTAAGTTGAGATAGGACATTAGTTTCAAAGTTGTAGCGTGCCAGAAAATCAATTTACCGTGATATATTTTATGTATAGGAGGTGGAGAAAGCAAATAGGTCACAATATTTCCAACATCATTTCTTTTGTATATAAAGCATGTTCGATAATAACAACAATTCTGCTGGTAGTGTATAGAAATTTACATTTAGTTAACTTAGTCCCTAAATATTCTTCTTCTTAGTTTGTCAGGTCGAATAAGGATGCAGTTAGAAATACCTGAGAAGTATAATTGTTTAGAAAGGGTAGTAATAATAATAATAGAATAAATAGTGCTATGAAAAAGAAGTACGGTAATCAAAAAGGCATTACAAATAAATTAGGATATGAATTTTGGAAGATTACATATGTACGTGCTAGTGCTACTCCACCAGAGACAAAACTGGATACTTACAGATAGACAGGAAAATAGATTGCAAGTGGACACTTAAGAAGACCGAATGAAGGAGGCCAAGTCAAAAGAATATGGGAAGCTAAATCGGTAGGAAATGATAGAAGAGGATTGCATAGAAAAACATTTTCAGTTCTTAAGCACCTTACAAAGAATAGCCAATTTGGTTTTCAGGAAAGAAGATTTCTCTTGGAGTTAATTACCGACATCTATTAATCATTGAACGCGAGCATTCGATACTGTAAACCACGTGCTTTTAATAGTAAATTTAGAAAACAGGTACCGGAGGAAACGCGTTGAATCTATGTATATCACAGACCAACCGGAGTGTGTCAAAATAAATAATATTTAGAACTGTGCAGTGGGGAGTGCCATAAGGCACAGTTCTTGACCCTAACGTGTTTATTATTTATGTAAGCAATATATTTGAAAATTGCCAGTGGGACGAGTGGTTGGATATGCGGACAATACTGCTGTGGTTTATGAAGACGAATGTTGGATATGTTTGAAACATAAAATGGAAGAAGTGCTTTCATAAAAATGACTGGATGCTAGATTATTGACTATGAACATAAATAAAACGAAATTTGTACTTTTTACACTAAAAATGGACTCGTCTGAGATAGAAAAACCGAACGTAGGTACAGTACAATGGCATGCTTTCTGGAATATACAGAGTAACAAAAATATAAAATCTAGAATTATAATTGGACTCCATGCACTGAATGGAACAAATTCGATACTTATGCCGCAAGCTTAATTTAAGATATACATTTAAAACTCACTCAAAACTACTGAAGATTTCGCAAAAACCAATCTTAACAATAACTTTCAATAGGTATGAAGCAAACATTTTTCATTTACGATAATTATTTTTTTATATAATAACGTTAAAGAAATTCTAGCAAGCTAAAGAAAGAGTTCCTATCCAGTATAATTGTTCTACTAGAAATATTAGAAGCTCCTTTATGAGAAAAGCCATCAGGCAGAAATATTAATTTTTGTGTCCACATGAAACGGGTAACGGGGTTGGGCTATGTATATTTACGATTGCCATTATTGGTACATAATGATGCTTTATGACTACTTGAGTGTTGAAGTGACTATATTCCAAAAATCACAAAAAGTCTCACAGAATATTCTTTCGAGTATTTTAGTTTTAATAGCAAAGTACAAAACTTGTCAATGGAATAAAAGCGAACGTGTATATCTTAATAAAATTTTTATTTAAATATCAACAGAAGATTTCATTGTTTGTCGGTAATTGGCGAGCATTGAATTTAGTAATTTTTACAAATTAAAACCTTTCTGACTGCTAACCAAGACTAACAACAGTTACATCGCCTGGCTATTTATCTACATGGATATTTCTAAATGTGAGCGACCTCAATTGACATATAACGTAATTCATTCAATTGTGACGCATTCGTTTAACGGAGCAATTGGGTATAGGTATTGATTTATGTGGGGTATGGTTAATTGAATGTTTTCAATAATAACTAAGAACTTATGTTGCATGAATGTATAAAATTTAGTAATAGCTTTCTATGTATATTTTAGATTTTTAAAATCGGTTATACATTTGTAGTAAGATATACCTCACAGTTATAATTCCAATTAGATTTTTAATTGTTGTGTTAGCGTTAAACAAAAATCAAGGGTACCAATAAGTCATTGTTTCAATAAAATACAGAATGACTCAAAAATAACTATTATTATTACATATTTTGTGCTGAATGAACAACATTAATTTTGCTACTTATCTTGCTACCTATATGTTTGTTAGAATTTATTGTTTTTGAAAATGACAAATAAACAACGGGGATATTTTTTCATAATCCTGAATAGGTGTATAAACAATACGTAGGCTCTTTTAAAAATAATCACACGGAAATTAAAAGATAAATACACCCGTATTATTCATTTAAATTACTTAAGTATAGTAATTTTAACTACCATTACTAAAAGTTAGTTACTACTTACAGTTACTATTACTATTTTTCCCAAATTTGCATCTGTAAATTCATGCGAGGTACTTCTTTAAACATTGAAAATGATCTCTAGATATCACAACTTGTGATAGGTACAACATTAATTTGTAGAAAGCAATTGAAATATTACGGGCAATAAAATAACTTTAAAACCGACGTACGCATAATCTATTTACGATGGTGACGGCACTGATATCGATTATTCATCGATGCTCGATGCAAGGTGATCTAAAATGTAGCATTATTTTTATCCACATTAGAACAGCTTAATATTACTTAAATTTCTCTAATAACTGACCCACGCAAAAATTTTCACATTAGGTTAGCGTTTGAGAATATATAAACATTGTGGTTATCATAGATCTATGTTCAAGGACAGCGACAAAATCTGTAAACTAAACAACCATTGTATTCGAATTTCTAAGTGTCCATGTTTTGGAACGATAATATATGTATCGATGCCTGCTTGCAAACGTAAGCTTTTGAAAAACTCCAACTTTTACAATAGTTTGGAATTTTAGCTTCTACTCCGTAACAGTTAATTCATTTTAATAGATTGCGAGTTATTTCTGAGACACCTTGTATCTATTTTGATTATTTCTAGAAAATCTTATCGGCAATTCTTCTTACAAGGACGGCAGATATTGATTTTGTTTTTTTATTTATTCCCCGTAATTGATACGCAGTACACTTCTCTCTATTGTGTGTTGTATGAATGTGACCTTTGAACATCGTATAAATTAATGTGCAATTATTTGTGCATAGTTTGCCGATTGCATTTACGGTTAATTTAATTGCGATTCGTTGATTAAGCAAGAGCAAAATGCTTATTGGTGAATTCCATTTCTCTGAGAACTAGCCATATATACTTAAAAATTGCGGAACTGTTTAGATTGTATAATTGAAGAGGTTGCGGAGAACAGAAAGGCAAATCCAGACAAAAATTTATTCAGGTATAGTATCTGTAAAATATCTACATTTACAATAAAATGTACACAGTTAAAACAATAATAAACATTTCTTTACAGATCAGTCCTATAAGGTGGTATAACTAGAACTTAGAAAATTAATTTTATTTATTCCTAAAAATAAACAGAATTGTTCTGCAAAATGAGAAAATACTTTGAAATTATGCATTTCCAAGACGAATTTCGTTCTATACTCTAAATTGTATATAATTGTACATGAATATGATAATTTTTCATACTTTCCAATAACGTAATCAAGTATTCCATTTGTTAATTGAACACGAATTTGAACAATATATATTTTTTGGTTGTTCCTTTCTTCTTTTGTTAAATATATCAATGGCTTGAATAGAAGTAACTACATCCTATTTACAACGTCTCACTTTAAAAGGATTATATAGGAAGCCATAATAACTCTTTTCACTACGAATACTTTTAACGAAAAGAATTATTTTAGATTCGTTTAGGAGATTCGATAGACCGGTTATTAACAATTTAACCGGCAGTATATTTAGGCAAAAGAGATATAGAATTCTTGTTATACATAACATATATATTATATATTATTAGAAGCTATAGTTTTTTGTTTCTCGGGTAAGCTATCTAAAGACATCGATCTTAAACATTCCGATAAAAGTAATATGCGTTTTGGTTGCTGGTTAGGCGCTTCTGTTTTCTTTCTTAAAGCAGACATATGTTACTTTTCGAAAGCGGAATTCTATATCATTGCATTATGCCTTCGTAAACTTGTATTTAGTTACGTGTTTCTAACGCAAAGTTATCTATTAAAACTAAATTGGACGGCTCCAATCGCATTTACATGTAGTAGTCTACGATATTAGATAGTAACAGAAACAGGTTAGAATATGTAGAAGCAATCTCAACATGATAGTTTTATATGGGGCCAAATTCGTTTGAATTTGGTACAGTTAGTTTTTGATTACTACATTTTTTGATTTATCTAAATAGAACTTTGCGTTAAAAACGGATGTCGTGTTGAACTTTACAATACTTTTGAAAAGTTTTATGTCGTTTTGTTATTACCACTTGTAAAAATATATGCTTCGTCGCTAAATTTTGCCCCTACACGCGTATGCACAGATGATTATGTAAAAAATTACATCCTTAATACTTCACATCCTCCTATTTAAAATATCACCGTATCCCACAGTTATTTTGTCTGAACTTCGCATCTTTCCTCAATATAGCGGTTTGACTCCTCTCTACAACACCGTACTCCATCGATACACTATTTACAATAATTAAAACAAGTAAGATATATATATATACATAGTTCTGGCATTTCGGAGAGGGTGTAAACAATATAATATATATACTTCTTAACAACACTGCATGGATTCGGGAATGTAAGGGCTATAGGATACTATTTGGATAAATACATTACTACTTATACTAAGCCAGGGATAATATATACACACATATCACTTTCATTCACAAATCACACTATTTTTTGTTTGAACTGAAGCTGCCAGCAGCGTTTACTTTACGTTAATCTCAGGATCAGAAACAGTATCGTCGAAAATACGAAACCTTTGGACAGGAGGATTGTAGCTGACGTACTCTTCGAATCGCTGTCACCCTTTTCGGTTAAGGATTGAAGGGCATCCCCATCATTTGGCATAACCTCGTTTTCATCTCTGTTATCCTTATCAACTATCTTTGGTTTAGTAGTTTCTTCAAGTTCAGGTGCATTTATTGGGAATGTTTCCGTTACTGCAGTTATCTTCTTCGTCGTTGCGCTCGTTGTAGTTGTAGTAGTCGTAGTAGTAGTAGTGGTAGTTGTTGGCACAAGGCTGCTGTTATGTAGGAAATATACAGGACTGTAGTCAGCGATTATGTCTCTTAACATGGCCTCTCTCAAATTATCTTTTAATGGCCTCTCTTTCTTATCACCTTTGTATAACGAAATTAGCGTCGCACTGTAAGGAATATCAGCATCTACATATTTTGCTTTCAAAGTTACGTTAACAGCAGTTCCCGGTGTTAAAATATATTCAATTTGATGAACCTCTTGTAGTTTCTCTTCCCAATTTACTCCCCATTGTAATTCCTTGGCTGACCTATTCTTCTGGTAAACGTGCAACGGCAGTCCAGTTATGAGCCCATGACCATGTCCCCAACTCACCTTATAAGTGTAATTATACGGTATAACAGAATCTACCTTAGCTGTGGTATCAGATTCATCGTCATTCTTTAAGATCGCATTTCCCAAAATCAAATCTTGAGTTGGCTGTGGTTTATTGCTGTCGTAATACTTTATTTCGCGTAATTCGTAGGCGTACGGCTCTGTTTCAACTAGTACTTCCCCATCTTCAGATTGTTTTTCTTGATTCTCCTCGTCAACAAATGTATACTTTCCAAAACCTTTGTTTGGATCAAAATAACCTAGGATATGCGTCCATTTACTGGCCTCGGAAAGAGGTTTCCTACCGACATAATTCCTAAGAGGATCCTCCCCGCCTATAACGGTACCTTGTGGTTCTTGAGTGTACCTGTCTCTCATCACCCACGATAACCGTGCTGTGTTCTCAATGTTGATAAGGATTTGGTAGTCCTCCATATGATGAACTTGTCCAAATGATGATACCAAGCATTTTTTATCCGATGGACGTAAATGTCCAGCAACCCAAGATGCTGTTAAGCGAGCTCTGCAGACGTATACAGGTTTTTTGATGTTATTGTCTCCATCTATTTCTGTAACAAATTGGAAAATTATTATTAACCACGGCGTTTGTTATTTTAATTAATGGTAATACCTAGACTACAAGCAAGATAATTGTCATAATTACCTGATTCATAAGCACCAATAACAGCTTCATTGTATTCCTTGAAGTGCTGATCAGCACTCACCCAAATTAATGCAGTGGAGGTTACGATTTGTTGGAAATTTGCCGCTAAAGTGTATGCTGGAACCGATTCTGAGCTGCTGTGCGGTAGAAACACGGAGAGACAACACAATAGTGCCAGTGACGATATACTCTTCATTCTTAGTCTGCAACAAAGACAAACATTTATAGTTGGACTCGCATTATTAAACTATTAGCAAATTTTTGGATGAATACAAGGTCATAATAAAGTTTTGTGTAATAAAGCAATATTTAAAAATCACTTAAATGGAAATGGATCCTCGTCCCTTTTTACAAGCCGAATGTAATTTACTCAAGATGATGTAATTACAGTACACCGTGTAATGGATTCTATTAGCTGGAAACATTGTGCGCTTACTTCATCCCCAGATAAAGAAAAATGAATTTTCCCCATCTTTTGTGCTTCGCTAGGCGAGAATTATTTATTACGGCTTATGCCATAAAATCTAATTTCAAGTTTCATCTTGAGAGGTATATAAATTCTGAAAAGATAAGAATTGCTTTTAAATTTGTGTTCACGGAAGCGATAATGGAATAAGCGTGAAATATGGCGATTATACCAGTTTTCATACAACGGGCATTATGCATAGGGTGATTCAGAACAACATTTCAACATTTTTGGGAATTATAGAGGGTTGTAATCAATATAAAGGTTTTTTCGAAATTAACTGTGCCAAACAGCTGGCATGTACAAGAGATAACCTAACGGAATCTTATTGTCCTATACCATAAAGTGCCGAATTTCTTCCATTGCTTTCTGCCTGTCGCCATCGCCGCTGGGCTCCAATCTTGCCGTCTTTTTCTAAGTATCTCTTCTATTGAACTATTCTAGATTCTTCTAGGTTTTCTTAATGAATGCCCAAACCAATACAATTTTTCATTTTCTACTATTACATTCACTGGTTTCACTTTTAATTCTTCTCTTATTACACTACTTCTGTCTCTGTCTACTCGTCTTACTCCTATCACTTTCCTCAAATATATCGAAGTTTATTTACGCTCCTCTCTTCGCGTTAGGGTCCTGTTTTTTCCCTCATGCAGCTAACGAATTCTCACAAAGAGAAAGAAACCTTCTCTGGGTATTAGTTTATTACGAAAAAGTCCTTTTTTGTCTTTATTTCACCTGCGGTGTATATAATTTTTGAAGCTTTTTAGAGCGCAAATGGTACGTGTAAACTGTTCCATGGCCCCGCCGTAAGGGGTGAAGCGGAGTGAATTATTCTTCAACCGAGGAACAATGACTCAAAATGGTTTGGACTCACCAGAAAAAATTGCCAGTTGACCCTGGCAGGACTTGAACGCGCAGCACTTAAATCTCGCAGAGTCAGAAGCAGGCACTCTTACCACTTTACCATCACGCTTTATATTCTCTTGAAGTTTTAAAATCTCTGTAGGTTGGAATTTGATAAAAAAATCCAAAATAGTATATATGGTAATATATATTGAGTAAAAAAGTTTATATCTGCAATACCGCATAAAATCAAATGATTACTGGGGCTTTTGGGTTTGATTGTGAAATAACGGATTTTCTATGGAATATAAGAAACCATAATTTTAATCAAGCAAAATAATTATCAAGCCACAATATACATACATGTTTTTCCAACAATATGCATCCTCTTGCATTTATTTTGCGGTAAATTTGCAATAATTTCCACTAACAATTTTCTCTTTCTTTAGACATTCAATAATACATATCTCACAAGATCCGTCTAAAATGTTTTTAAATTCAAAGGAAACCGACCATTATAGACATCCGCGATTTGACTCCTTTTTTTATCATTTTTTAGAAGCTCGAATTACGTTACATCTTACGCTAACTTAAACTTAAATTAGTAATAAATCTCCGTGTTTATAAATCGGCCCCTTTGTCAAAGAGATGCATGATACGTGCATACTCGGATATGAATGTGCCAACCCCTGTTTCGGCGGCAATCGTTTGCATTCCATCCCTCTACCCTCTTAGAAATCCATTCATTCGAATGATATCAGGAATATCCGTCTCTATTGATACTCTTTGCATTAATTTGGGAGCTATGGTACTTTATATGCGCAGAGAGTTTAATTAATTTCGGATTTGATGTTTTAGTAGAGGGTATTTCCGATACACGTTTGTTTGCACCACAACGATTTAAATAAATGTTGTGGGGTATTATCGATTTGTCGTTACATTTCCGTGTTTTGATTAATAGGAACAAAGAATTAATGGTTTTTGTGATGCAGAAAAATACGTAGATGCGTAAATTTGATTAAGGTTTGACTATCAAGTATGGTTAACACTTACATACATGTAGCTGTATGGGGTATTTTTGCGAAATTTCTATTAAACCTTTTGGTTTACAAAATGCTCACACATATACATCAGTTAGATAATTTGGTTCTACAAGATTTTCTAATGTAAAAAATAGTAACAGCTTAAAAATGCTTCAACTCTGCAGAATAGCTGTTTTAAAATTTATTCTACTATGTGAACGGGATAGAGAAATCAGATGTGTGTTATAAAAATTAAAAACAAAATACCTTGGGTTCTAAACCATTTTATTTTATATACCAATTACTCCGAATTAAACACAGGTTTTTAATTATTAAATTTTACTTTATGCACCTCAAAGCGCACTATTTAATTGTTTAATATTTCCAAAACGTAATAAATATACAAGCTGTAATGATAATTACATATGTATTTTTGAATAGAGGTATGTACAGTCATTACATATGAATATAATGTTGTATCACATCGAGAATTTTAAACATAGAGTTTGGAAATATGTGCATACATAAAATTTGATAAACGTGTGTTAAGAAGCACTCGTTTTATTAATAATCGTCGGAATTTATAAACATTTGTTACATCATTGTTATTTTGTTGTTTTCCTTGTTAATTAGTTTGACCTACATAGTTTTTTTTTCTATTGCTTGAAATAATTGCGACATAACGAACTCAGTTAATTATTTTTTCCAATTATTATGTGTAAAGTATGTATATTTTGCCACAATGTCATGCAAAGCGGTCGCGGTCATTTTAACACGGTATTGTTCTGCTTGCTATGAATCCTAGTAAAGTTCCACATTCCATTTTCCACATACGAATATCTAAAGCCAATTTCGCCACTGTGGGACAGTTGGGTTGGCGAAAAAAAATAGATCTCTTTTATCGGTTCAATATTATTGGTGAAGATTAACATTACGAGCTACGATTAAAAACGATAAAATTCAATCCTGTTTTACCCCCACTCTTGGGAGTTTGATGTAAATATTTTGGTTATATTTTGGCTTCACTCGTAAATGTAAACAAATGCTTTTATTATAATGTAAGGCTTAAAATTAAATGCCAATTTTATAAAAGGAACTATAGACCTTGTAAGAACGATATAACTGGATGATTGCATTTAATAAGCTTATCAACATCTCACAACCATTTGTCGGCTTAATGGAATACAAACTCAACATATAACTAGCAGTCATCTTAAATTATCTCCACTACGCAACGTTAACGTTACATCCAAACATGTGTAAGACGTAAAATTGAATAATTTAATTAGATAAAATCGATAACGTAACTGTCGGGCTATAGGCTGAACATTAATATCGGTACGGTGTAGTAATAACTAGTCTAAATAACGCTTCGCATGCATTAATTGAACTTGCACGACCTCGGCATTCATATCTTCACTTTATGACCTAAGCAATTCACCGCAATCGTATGCATCCTTGCGGTTTGCATATCTTTAAACTCAATCGAACGTCAGAAACTTTGTTTCAATAGCGGCTATTTATAGGTACATTATTACATCGTGTTAGATAAGGATCGTCGTTAAATTTAATAGATCCAAATTTTATTAGGCTAAAAATGAATAATTTGATACCATGAACTATTTTATAGACGACTTCTTTAATGACATTATGAATAATGGATCTATATTATTATTCTTGACTTGTGACTATGTGTTTACTTGGTAATTATAACAAGCTCGATAACCTTATAAATTACATTCCTGTCATTTGAAACGCGTAAAAGTGTGTATTACATGGTTAGAACCTATAATAAATTCATTTTAATATCAACCAATTAGTGTAACTTTTACATGATTTTATATTAGTAATATAATGTTATTGTTAGAGTGGCGACGTTGCGTGCAGTTTGTCATTGGCGTTACGTTGGGTGACAGGCTAAGAAGACTCGCCACGTATAAGATAGGCAGCGAACAACGGCAGTACTGGCCAATACCTAGTAACAGAGTGGAGAGCATCGTACCGACTTATTTAATATTTACTTGTTCCGTATTCTTTCGTTTTACTTTAGTAGTTCTTAATTCAGAATATATATATATATATATATATATATATATATATATAACTTTTCTTAAGCACGCTTTGGCATAATGTCAAGGGAAAAGGAACGTTATCTGAAACGAAAATAGTTTTTCGAAAGGAAACTAAGCACGAGCAACTCCAAGCTGCTGACTCCACCCGCCGACGCACTGTATGTTTGGGAAGTTTATGGATTTTTGTTTATGTGTCTACGAGTATCTAATTTTAAAGCCCGCTTTAAATTAAAACATGTGAAGTACACAATCTAAAAAAGTATTTTGGCCTATAACACAATGCATAAACCGTATCACCGTCGACACAAAGTGGCTGTGTACTTAACAGACTTTTTTTTTAATAAATCACTTCGTAAGCCTCTAACTTTCGCGGCGAAGTCGCATTCTTGATTTTAAGTTTTTAAAATTTCTTACGTTTTCTGTTATACTTAATGGTTCACGTCTCTCATAGTGATAGTGCGCTACGCCATTTTTGAACCCAGTACCTGTTGCTCGTCTCGTATGCCCAATATAAAGTTTATCATGCAATTTTATAAATTCCTGACCCTTGTTCATATCCAGTTTATCTTTTAGATCGTCTAGGAGGTTTCTAAAAAGTTTCGCGAAGTGAAGCACACGTTCATACCTTGTCCTTAAAAACTTTCGATATTCTCCGAGCCCCTCCACATCAATATATTTAATTTTCTTTTGTCCTAATGGTGCACTGGTTTTGCACCACTTTGTAGCAAAACTCAAACATTTTGTACTAATCTCCTATACGAGATACATATAATTTAAAATGTTGAAATCAGCGTTCTAATATAGAATGTCTGAGAAAATTTGTACGTATATATTTTCTTTTAGTTTTATATCATTTTGTACCAAGCACCAAGGCCTGGTTTTATTCTGTTTTGTATCGAACATCAGAGGCTTTGTACCGATACCATTTAGTAGATATGTCATTTAAGGTGAAAGTAGAACATATATTACGAACATTTCAATTGTTTTTATACTTGTCGATTTGTTATAGTTTTGTACCGAACAATAGAGGTTTCAGATAATGTAAGTTCTTAAAATTAGAAAAGTAATTTTCCTATTTACGTTTCATAGTAATAGTTCCATGGGAACTCTTGCATTACCTCAAATATAATTATGTGTTTACGGTCAGAATACCTCTCTAAAACAATTGGAACAGTTGTTTCTTAAAAAGCAATTAAACTTTTTAATCAAAGTATTAGGATACGTAGATTTGGCAAATAAAGTATGCGACAGCCGTAACCCATGTAATAAATACAGAGGCTCCACTATCGCAACACTGCCGACGAACAGATGATGCATTCAATTGCCTTTTATTTTGAGCTATATGAGTTCCTTCTTTATGTTAGCAGCGCGACCAACAACGCCGATTCCAACATTTTAAATCAAAATTGGAAATGTTGATAGAGGGGGCTCGCATGTTTCTGGCCCTTCTATCGAATCTTCTATCTTTGATACAAAACAGTAGAAAATGGGTGCAAATCTTCGACGTGGGAAAATTTTGAAAATTCGCTTGCGGGAGGAAGGGCCCCACCCTGTCGGAAATCGCTAATATCTTCTAAGCAGAAATCGTACAATGCAAAATTTCAACATAGAAAATATAAAAATTCGACATGCGCCTATTTCAGTAATCGGTATCATTATTGAGTAACCCTTGGTAACTTTAACAACAAACATTTTCAATTACTATTATTCTTTGATAAAAGTAATCTTCATTGCACAAATGCTATTTTACATTGGTAGTCATTGCACTAAAATTATTCAATTAATCTCATCCAAAGTCATAAAGGTCATTCGTAAATATTTCACCAGAAAGGCAAATTTGTTCATGATTGTAATCACAGTAAAAAAGCAATAATGATAAGATTATTAATAAATAACAAATACTGAATTCAGATGTGGGTCGTTTATTGCCCCTTTATTTTCTAACAGAGCAACTATCAAAACAAGTCGTATGATGTAAATTCGACGTAATTAAATAATTTCCTGATTATTTAAATTCCTAATTTTGCCTAAGAAAATTAGCCAAATGCATATACCTAACTTAATCTAGATCAAACCAATTTTTAATAACAGTCCTTTTTTTCCTGCGTCAGATCCGACACATTTTAAATAAAAAACACCTTCCTGTATTTATGCAGTGTTAATGTTTTTCAACGTATAACTTTAGGGCAGAGGTGTAATATGCTAATTCCTGCGGAAATTTCATAATCCAGCATTAAATAAACCAGACGTTAAACCGCTTAATCTCCTTAAGCATTAGAGAATTTTTCACCGTTGAATATCACATTGTTCTTCCTGTGCGCAGGTTTAAACTTCCAGTTTTAGTTTTAAACACCTAAACCTTTCGGAAAGATGCTTAAGCCTTGATAGATTTATTACCATATTAACCACGAGAAAATTGATGGTTATAAAACTTGAAAACTTGGATGATTTTATGCGTTTTCTTGTAATATCGGCAGATTTGATCGAGGTATTACGGCCTGCGTATCTGTGTGTACCTGTTTTCAATTAATCTATTATTACTTGCCACTTATTAACCTAGCGTAACTAGGTTATTTAATTGCAATCGCCATTATTCATGCATAAATAAAATAACGTTTTGCTTACTATGTTAATTTTATATCGGGAAGCCAATTATTGCATTTTTAAGTGATTACAAAAACGTCATTTTAATTTGCTATGAGATGAAAAAAAGTCAAGTTCAATCTAGCTTACCCATGTACTTAAACATAGTCTTTTATGAATAGTTTTATAATTATACCTTTTTTTAGCGAAGGGTACCTCCTCTAAAATCTATTTAGAAAATATTATATTTTTTGCAGCCTGTTCCATAAAATTAAAAGAATAATGAGAAGTTAAATGCAAGAATGTATTGAGCTAGGGTATGGGGTTTTATTCATTAGATAACGGTTTTCGAAGGTAGACCACCTGGTCTTTGATACAATCGCTGTAAAGTCCCCTTCTATTCTGTAAATTTTGCTCTCGTAGTATGTAGCTACTACTAGGAAATTCTATATAAAGGTTTTCTATTTCGAGACAATCTGGAATATTGCAAATATTTCAAAAACTGCTAAACGTGTCTCTTTGAAAATTGTCATATCGATGTGATATACATATATTAGTCAAAATACCAACTCGTTTATTTTAAATAGAACATCGTGTATATTTTGTAAAATTCTAATAGTCCTCTTAAAGGAAAATCCAGTGATATAGGGTTATCTGTTAAAATGATAGAAACTAAAATTGGTCATAGTAGTATTTTGAAAACAGAAAGCTTAGAAATCAAATCTTTATTCATAATCAATTGAAGACTAAGAATTATAATGATAGCGTTAACTGAAAGAGAAAGAGTTGGAACTTTAATGATAGTTGTGCATGGCGACCGCAAAATAACACAACAGAAAGTATGTGATTTAATTTATCTAGCGACCCCCAATAAATCAGTGTTGTGTAAGAAAGCTCCTAAAAAGATTCAACGAAAGAGGAATTGTGAAAGATAGACGTACATCAGATACCAAAGTAGCTACTGGTAGTGGTTCTGGATATACTAATCTAAGTCGATCACTTCGACAGTTTGGGCTGGAGTTACCAGTCACTTGCAAATTTATATAAAAGTTAAAAGATTTGTCCCTTTAGGAGTCACATAGTTCAAGAACAGATAGAAGATGATTTCGCTAAACGAACAGTTTTTCGAAATTTTGATGGACAAGTGCAATGCTGATCCTGGGTTTGCCTATAAAATTTTCTTTTCTGATACAGTAACACTGTAGATATTTGGTTTACAATTAATCCCTGATGGATACACGCAAAGACCGCAAAAATTAATGTTTTGGTGGGTATTCCAGGCCGTAATATTTCTATTAATGGGAATCTTACGTCCGTATTTTACGTGAGGTTATTAGGCGAGCAGATTATCCCACAATTAGAAAATCTTTATCCAAATCGAAGAAATATCTGGTTTTAACTGAACGGCACTCCCATTCATTTTGGTTTAAAAACACGTCAGTTTTTCAATGTTTCTAAATCACTGGATAGGAAGAAGAAACGAAATTAAGTGGTCCGCCATATTCTCAGACCTCACTACTTTGGACTCCTATTTGTGAGGTGATTTAAAAAATAAAGTTTATCAATAAAAATGGGGCGCCGAGTGCTGAGATTGAAGTAAAAATTAGATTACGTGATATTCGGGGATACATGATTTTGACGGAATTTAAGAACAAGCTTAGCAATGGCAGCCAACAATAAGAGACATTCTGAACATTTAATAAAGTAGTGTCTACTTGTCCAATTTTCAGGTGCTCATTATTGCGATTATTTAAAATTGTTCATATATCATTTTAACAAATTAAACGCTGTATCGTTGAATTTATCTTCTAGAGGACTACTAGAATCTTCAAAATCTTCAAAATATAGAGAGAGTTATGGAAACAGTTTCGCAGCTCCAAGGTACGACGTTTTTAGCCCTTGGATATGCTAATTTAGAAAACAAGATATTTTGTAGCTTTTGAAATATTTGTAATGTTATCTCGATTTTAATCTTTGGCAATTTATGAAATCGCATGCAGAAAGGCGGCCTTCATTTGATTCCAACACAAAAAGAACATGACATTTATTTAGTTGCAAAAATCTTATTCAAAATAGGTTTTGCATTGGTCTAATCAGAGCTAAATAAGTAATTCAAGTTCCAGCGACGAAATTTTATATGACGTCTATTCAAAACAATGAACTTGACATACGAATCCACTTGAAGTAAACAATTGGAAGAAAATTATGTGTGTGGCTACTATATTTTAAAATAATTTTTCTTTTGAACCAAACGTTATTTATTCCTCAACCAGCTCTTGCTTACAAAAGCCATGAACTTAAACGCCTAACGTACAGCTATAAATGATTCGTGTTTGCGGCCGACAACAATAACCGCAATCCAGGGTGACCTAATTTATTATGATGTGAAAATTACTGTCGAAATTGTGCCAGGCTGCTAAGTTAAAAATTATGTCCTTGGTGATTTAAATTTACAATTTGGTTTAGTAAGGTTTTTCCAGGCAATTTTGTAACCTGGCACTATATAATTGCCGGATTGTTCTTATAAAAGATTAGAGGCCGAATTCATTGCGAACATTTGATAAATTAAAACATCTACACTTGGCTTTTTTTTTAGGTTAAAAGATTTTCTCGCATTCAAGTCACCTCCCTACCAGTTCAATTTCTTCTAGTCATTCATGTTTTACCCCTATTATTTCATTTTGCCGGAAGTGTAAATAGAACTGTGCATTTATTCCAAAATTGAATAAGCTTGTATTTCATTCCGCTCCATGTATTGAAATTTATTGTACAATGCATGATTTGAATTCCGATATTTGTATATCAAACCAGATCAAAAATCAATTTCAATTTATGCTGCGCTGTGAAGACTTTAACAAATATTTGTTCATAGTAAATCAAAATAAAACAAAACATTTTCTGTAAACATAGTTACGCAATAAATCGTTGACCTTGATTTTGACATTATTCTAACGTGTTCGGGTGATACATAAATTAAATACTATTACTATTTGAAGTAAACATGTTTTTATTAGTAAAAGGAGAAACAAATTATATTATCCACAACATAGAATGCTTCTTGCAGCAAATTATGCAGTTGATACTAAAATAGATTCAATCGATAAATCCGGGACGTAAATTAGTGGTTGTACCAACCACGAAGCACAAAAACTTTAAACCAATCCAAAAATAGAAAAATTAACAAGATAAGGGGTAAAAATTATAACTTTGGAGGAAGGACAAGCTCCAAGTTCTGTCTGCACTGAGTGATTAAATGCAGGTTATAATGCTAAAATTGATTTTTGAATAAACCATCATACACCATGCTTGTTGATTGCAATAAAAAACAATCAGAGAAAAGTATTCAATTTTATGAAATTTCTAGGGACCTTGAAACAAATTTAATTGCCTTACGTTGGACATTCCTTAAACGTAATTATTCCCATCCTTTCAGCTCTAGGGCCATTTCATGTTCTTCGAGACTATTATTTAAAATGTTATGCAAAATATGTAATTGGGAGCAATTAAAATTTACTTACCCCCAATAATCAACCGGAGTTTCCTAAGCAACACACTAAATTGCGATCCATTTAAATTAGCTTTGCCTAGACAGTAGCTTTTCTAATTAGAAATTAAGTTTAATCCAATATCAAATTAGGTTTAAACGTGATTTAAATACCAAAATTCTGTTACCCACGAATTACTGGGTTGACTTTCCAGTTGTTAGTTACGTAATATTAACACAAACTGTACATTAAAAAAACATGTAGATTAACTTTCAATATTCTTGTAAAAGACTTTTCTCAAGTTCAATGTCATGGTTATGATTTTTCAGTATTTAGAAATATCAAAGGAGATTTAAGAGTTTTTAGATGTGTTAAATTTTAAAATAAACCTGAAGTGATGTTTCCTTCTAGATGATTACGAGGTATCACGATGAACATCGTTATTAATTTCCGTTAATTTTATGTACTGTTAATCAATAAAACAAACGTAATTTTTATTGGTTGATAATTTTTAATACCGAATTGTATTGTAACATTGTTTTGAACGGTCGTCGCTATTTGAATATATTAATATTAATTTCAATTTTAAAAATTAAAATTTTCTGTTTATTTTTATAATTTCCTCGAAAAAAAAAGCATTCAAACCTAAGCCCAATAAACATTTTCATGGAATAATTCTGGACAAACTATTTATTTTACTTTTTTAGAATACTTAAAAATAAAATCCGTTTATACATTTTTAAGCGCTTCTATATTGAGAAAAATATTTAAAAATCAATAAAACCATTACTTACTGATTTATATTCTAATCATGTTACGAATATCATGCAATTATACTCCTATATAGTTTTTGCACATAAAAACCACTCTTTTCGCTTCCCCAAGCTTTCAAAGTAATGCACAAGATACACAAGAACAATTAATGGGAGACAATAGATGTTTGTGTGAAAAAAAAATACAACGCACTGGTAAATAAAGGTAATCGATGGTAATGAAATGATGCACTTTGGAAACAAACGCACACAATTTCGTAAAAATGAACGAGGAAAGAGAAAAACGATTAACGAACTAATACTTTGCTGCGTAAATCGTAGGGATCACTTCCGACTTTGATATTTCTCTTCTACGATTAATAAAGATTGTATTGCGGTTATTAAATGGATCGCTGTTAGGATCTCTTAATAACTTACTTCACTTTTCCGAATGTTTTTTTAGACGTGTATATTCCTTCAATATCGACACGAGCTATCGCCGCTATAAACTGACGTAGCGAACACGGTCGGATGCTTACTTGCTGCTGGTACTAACGTAGAACGTTGCGGCTCCAACTGTAACTCTGGTGGGGATGAATGTACTGTCCCCCCGGTTACCCTTATCACACCGGAGAGGGTGCTTTCGACCGGCCGCCCGGTGTCGTCATACGTTCAAATTGCAGTTACGACGGTGCATCTGTCTGCAGCTTGGTACTTCCATGCCAACAAAAATCGAATTTGTAACGTCTCGGTGCTTTACCGTCTTCTTCCACTCGATACCACAGTTAATTTTAATTATAAATTGGGAAAATCTGAGAGGGTAACACAATGAAACGTTCTCAGCCGAGAGTTTGTTTAATTTTACAAAACAATAAATTTAAAATAAAGGACTACATAAAATGTTAGAAGATAAAAAAAAGATGCATGTAATCGTCGTAATGTTTATAGGATGAACCATTTTAACATAATAAAACGCATGTACATCTCGAAGCTAAAGTGTTTCAGAAAAAATATGTCAAATAGAAACCTACAAAAAAAATATTTTTCTGCGTTTTTGTTCAAAAAATTTCCAACCAGGGACAAATTGGACTAGTTATTTGGCAACACTGTTGTCAAGATTTCATACATAAAAGTGGAGCATAATCTTTCACGGGAAACTCATACTGCGCACCTTTGTTAAATTCTTGAGATCACGTGATGAGATGGCTGTGATTTTAGTAGTTTGTGTAATATGTTCCAATAAGCGTGGCGAGATTGAAAATCCATGAAAATTCAAATATCACTGGTAGGGGATAACTTGTTGGGGTTAACAATGAAAATTAATCTAGCCCGGGATCTAAGAATTGTCAATAACGGGCTTAAAACAATTTAGCTATTTTAATTTAAATGGTTGACTCTATATATTTTAGAACAACGGCAACAACCGTTGGGATAAATGCCAAATTATAACGCAGGTACAAAAAGTATTCTTGAACATCAAAATTACCGGGTATAATTTCTAGACAGCTGGGTCAGTTATTATTCTTAAAGCGTTAGTTTGATGTAAGATATATAATAGAAAAGAACCAAGAAAGCTTTTGTGTTTGCAAGAAGACTGACATAAAATAGACCTTTCTGAGAAAGAATAATAGCGTAGAATACATCTTTCAACTTTAAGCTTCTAAGTTAATTATACAAGTTGTCCGGACAGTTGTAATCCAAATAGGAACATACAAACATTTAAAAATTTTATAATAAATGCAAAATATGAGAACAGTGGAAAAATTGCGTTTTCTTTTTAAAGCATATTATGTACATGTGGTAGTATAAAGTACATGAAAGGTATCGGTACACTCCGCATCACACAAATTTAGTTTAAAAAGTTTATCCCGAGCATATGTTTCGGGTATTTGCGAATTGCAATTGTTAATTATACCACCAGATCGATTCGGTTGCATGATGCGGAGTTTGTTGATATTTTTTCTACTTGAAAGCAATAACAAACATGAATTTCGTTTCGTGTGTAAATTTGCGAAGAAATATATTTAAAAACAAGTATACTCAAGTTGCTATTTTCCCAGCATCCGTATTGTTATCGATGTTGTAGCTATTTTCATTGTTACAGATGTTAATTAGGTACCTTTTCGTGGAATGCGATCAAAACGTCCTAAAGCTTCATCGGCACGACGTTGATCGATACATTTTCAACTTCAAACCGAAATGTTGGTTATTCGATGCCAGCGAGATGCAATTAGTTTATTCTATTTATCGCGGCAGTCAGCATAGCTGACAACATTGGGATACGCGGTCAGAAAAGGAATGCGCAATAATAAGAGTGAAAAATGCCGCAAAGAATTCGGTGCATTAGTACCATCCGCTATCGAACGGTAATTCCGGCATCTCATAAACACATTTCTGCCAGACAAATATTTTTGATGTTTAATCGGGGTAAACCGTACTGCGGTAGCGTTTTTATGTTGTCAAGAACATCTTCAGACAATGTAAGAAATTACCTTTTCTTTAAAGTCAGAAGATAAATTCAGTAATTTTGTTGATTGTATTTTATTTTATTTATGGTTAGGGTCGCATGAAGTGGAGATCTGAGCCAGTTTTACATCATCCGGAATGATACAAATTCTAACAACTGTGAAGTTTATGTGACCTGGACAACTTGTACCTGGTGCAGTTATAACGCGCCGCGTGTTACGTGAATCTGCGTTTTAACAAGTTAAAAAGTTATTATCATTAATGTAACATACTACCGTTTGAATACGTAGAAAATATAGCGGTGTTTCCCCAACCTAATGCAATAATTTTTGTATGATATAGAATAAAAATTAATTTTGTGTTAATACACGGGTGCTTTTAAGTTCAGGCAAAAAATACAAATAAGTCAGCTGAATTGTTCCTCCATTTGCATAACAAAAATATCTTAGTTTAGATTAGGGCACCCATCCATCATAATTATTTCTGTGGTTTATTGGTATTGTTATTCATCTAATAGTATATATTTTTTCTTAATATTTTGCACACGAAAGAACAACAAAGAAAGTTCGTCGTCTCTCCTTATTTGATATACAATTTATCAATCGAAACTCCCAACATTGCTACATTACATCGTACTAACACGTTGTATTGCCAGCTATTTCTAATTTGGACTATTTAATTCTAACGCATTTCTGACCCATTTGAAGTTTCTAATAAAGCGAGATATTAGGGGAGATCTAAGAGTTAATTTTATTTAAAATGTCCTCATTTAGATATCAAACCACGTGATACCATTTTTGCACCTACGCTTTATAAATTACTCTTGTTGGAGTTTTCCCATGGTGGTATTAGCAATCTTTCTAGTTGTCGCTTGGCGGTCTATTATCACAATATCATGAACTTTATTGATCATATCGTCCGTAGTCTCCTCAATAGGACGACCTGGCCGCTGCCCATCAAAGACGATTGTTCGATCACGCTTAAATTAATTAAACCAGTATCTGGTCAACAGTGCAGTACAAACTGCATCCAACCTCTCCTTGATTTCTACACGCGTTTTCCCATCCAAAAAAAGAAATCGAATCGCTGACCTGTATTATACATTTTCCATTATTCCACAAATACATAAACTTGCTCACTTTTAACAGCGCTCAAAACAACACTACTACATGAATGAATCATTTCGTAATTTTGACTGACAGCAGCTAAAGAATAGTACTCACAGTCGGTAATGCAAATTTTGACACAAAGCGCCATATATCTCTATACACTGCTTTCCATTAAAGGAAGATACTCAAAAAATGTTAAATATCTTTATAGCAATGTTTTTCAATTTTCATTTTTTATCTTGAAACAATATTTTGTTCTTCAACATTTTTAGCGTACAAAATAGGCCGTTGATATGGAAAATTCATGAAGACCCCGCATAAAATAGTATAGTAAATTTTTTTCAAGATGTAGTATTTATACAAACTTCAAATCATTGCAGTTGTTGTTTGGAAGAATTTGAAAATTTTGATGGTATAATTTAAATAAATATATAATTCCCAGTAATTCTTTAAGAGTTTTATTCCAACTATTATAAATATTTGTGATTTATTCTATATTTCAAGTTACCTCGGTGATTTCATTCAACAATAGGACGTATTCTTACATTACATTCAAAGAATTTCGTACCGTTCATATTCAAATGCTTTTATTCCAAGGAATTCTGCTGATTACACGTTTTAAAAGTCATTCGACCTTAAGTATTTTGCGTTAACCATAACAACCGAATCGTAAAAAGAATACCGAATGCGGCTGATATGCATATACAAGAAAACGTTATTTTTAGTCGATTTACATTGTATGATGTCATCCGAAACCTGTTTCGAGTCGCAAAGCGTTTATGTTTTGATACCGGAGACGTGTTTTATTTGTAGTCTTGAATTACAAAACGTTGTACGCGAACAAGAGAACACGCCGAAGGGCTCGGTGCTAGTTGGCTACGCCAAACAAACAATGCATGAGACAGGAGGGCTGGAATCAGAAGTAGTTAAGCTCTTCACGCGTTTTCGTTCATCGTGTTCGTTACGTTTTTCCGCCTACTGAAAGATGTATTATCTCGAATATCCTGAGAATTTTGCCACTTTGTGCTGCGCGTGCTATAAATTCCTTGATGCTGGATACTCTTGGCAAAAATTAGCTATTTTAAAATTTAAATGTTTTCGGTTCAAAGCTCGAATGTAGCTGACAGGAGACTTAGAGTAAAAAGAAGAATATTATTCGGCGATTAATAGGGATATACCTGAAATTGATATAAATTTCGTGCGAGAGAGCGGATCCATATTTTCTAGACATACATATTTCAAATAAATAATCCTTATTTATACGTTTAGCTACCATAAGATTACTATTCTATTTTTTTCCTTTATGTTATACATATACAGTGCGTTTACCTAGTGCGTAGATGGAAGATAATAATAATAAAAATATTCGGAATGCCGCACAACACAAAGTTATACTCCTTGAAAACCCGGTCGTAAATACAGCAATAATAAGAAATAGGTTAGCAATAAAAGAGAAATATAAAAAAAATAAATTGTAACAATGAACAAAAGATGAAGTTCAGTCAATTAGTAAAGATTAGTTTTCATCTTTGACTGCATTGTCATTGTTGTAGTAAGTGTAAAAGCATTGATGGAAAAATATTTCAAAGAAAGCTTCAAAATGTTGTTCATTTGGTTGGTTGAAGACGAAATAAATTAGACACAATCTTTGGGGCTGAGTAAACTTATTTTTTAGTTACTCTTACGAGAACACTCGCAACCCAAAAATACAGATTTCAACGAAACTATGCACACTGAAAAGCTACATTTGAAGGTTGAATTGTCCGATTTAGGGGTACCGCCTTCTTCAAAAATTTCAACAATTTTTAAGTTTTTGTAAATATCTCCAAAATTAGAACAGATATAAACATTTCCCTACAAAATCGTCAGTATATTTCTTCTTTTTTTCTGAACACAGTTTGCCCAATTCTTAAATTTTGATAATCGTATACATTTTCGGAGGGGACTACACCGAAATCGGTCGATTCACTCTATTAATTATATCAAAATTACAAATTGTATCGTAATTGTGTAAAACAATTGAAGTACGTAGAAGTAATAGAAAAATGCAGCAAACTTTATAGACAGTAAATTCTAAGAACAATTACAATTAATAACTGTTCAGAAAGTCACGTATTGTAGTTTTATTGTTTCGAACTTACGTTACAAGTTTAGAGAAGAAATTGTCAGCGATAGAAAAACATTTAGACAAAGCGAAAATCGAACTCTTAATTATAGTATTTATTCAACTTGAACAGTTTTCTGTTATACAATTATTAATTTTAATTGTAGCCATAAGATAACGTATTGTTATTTAAAAATAATAATTTTTGCTCATAAATTACACTGGATGATGGAATGGAGTTAAGTAACGTAAAATTTATGGAGAATATGCAAATGGCTAATTTTAGGGCATAAATATGTCAATTTCGAATCATTACTTTAAAAAATTGCGAAATAATTTCCAGCATATTTCCTGGATTTATGACTTCAGGATCTATAAATACTGATTGTTAACATACGCAAGCAAAATACACGACAAGAGGAATAGATTCAACAAAATTTTAGCGACTTTCAGTGAGTAAAAATACTTTGACATGTCAATTTATAATTTTGGTTTGCTATTTTTTGACATACACTACAACCAGGCGTCACATCCGGTATAAGCAGAAATCGTAACAAGTCTGTTGTTTTAAATGGGATATCGTATATATTTTTTCGGGTTTGGATAGAAAACTAAATAAAGTTTTCAGTAAACCCTCCATTTGCAGGTGTATTATGAATTGTTTTTAAGCTATTATAACAAGTACATTAATCAAATAAAATATATTCAAAATAATAAATTGAGTAAGGACTGTCCAAACCGTTGCTCATCTACTTTCCTTCACAAAAAATTACCATAGGGTTCTCTTAATTCTTGCGAACCAACGAACATGGGTACAGGTATCCGTGTTCACCGTATTTTGTAGAACGAACGTATGGCCAGAAAATATTAGAGTCGCGTGTAGTAGTGAACTGTAGATTATTTGTAAGCTTCCCGAATTATTATGTTAGTATTTTCCTATTATATCTTCTTATTATTGGTTTATTATTATTATTTGCGTAATATCAATGTGCCGTATATTACAACAGAATAACGTAGAATACCTTGGAACAAAAATTGCTTGAGTTTGAAAGACCTGATTTTTTGATGAGCGTAAAGTGTATTTTATTGTTTTGGGTTATAATATATTGCCTTTTTGTATGCAAATACGTATCAATAAAATTGCGTTGCATTTGTAGATATACATACACAGTGAATATAAGCTTCCTTATATGTGATAAATAAAACGTTGTATAAATATAAAGGAAAAGTAAATTCCTTCTATGGAATATGTGATGTATGTTCCTCACTGCTTTGTGTTACTTGAAACGTTTACAATCTCTTCTACGTGAATAGTGAGTAAGATGTGAGGTCGTCATGGAACATGACATCACCAAGTATTACGTTCAACATTTAGATGGAGAGATATTTCACGTGTTAGAACTGTGTATGCTTACCTTCAAATATCAAATACGTTTAATATTTAAACTTGTCCGCAAAAAAATATATTGCATTATACATATGGTTAATTAAGGTTTATATAACCTCCATATTATTGATTTTGAATTTGATATTACTAACAGCTAATTTCAAACCCGTTTTTCTAGGTAGAGTTCACAAACTGATATATGTATCTGCCGACCTTGTCGCTGTCACATATTACCAATACGTCATTTTTGAAATCTAGATCTATAATAGCTAGTTCCATAAAGATAGGCACATTTTAGTGTTTGTTGATCCCCTTTTCCAATTAACTAGCGAGCTGATTTACATATAAAGTAGTTCAACGAAAATTTCCCACCTCATTTATCTTAGATAATAATGATTAATGCAAGAACACGTTGATGCATTGGTTGGTTAATTTTTATTCAGGATGATATTGGAATCTTAAAGTTTATTATTCCATTTAATTCATAAATTAAATTGGAAAACAAGGAAAGATGAAAATATACAATTTTTGACAAAACGGTAAATTTCAGAATTCTTTGTAGGAGTAAGATTTACAAATAAATATCGAAGTATATCTACAGCACAAACATTGTATATTGAATCATGGAAATCATTAAATTATCAAGACAAATTGAAGAAAGGGGTTTTCTTGGACCTGATTTGGATAAAACGAGAAGACAGGACTTTCGTCAAGGGATTCAGACAAAACCTGAAGACCTACAGTGAGTAATGAAAATACATCGATTTGGCCAAATAAACACAAAATTTGAAAACGTTTTAATGAAATAAATTTTGAAAACAGCTCTCGGATAGGTTTGATTTAGGATTTAGTATAGGAGGATAGAGGATAGGATAATATAACTGTAGATTTTACTTTAACGCCATTACGAGAAATAACAAAATTTACTTCGATTCATTACTTTACATTTCAGTTAACGTTTATCACTGAGAAGTTCATTTTTTCCAAATCACTCTCATTGCAGTATATGCAAAATAACATCCAAATCTACTTTAAAGATTAATGCAGAGTTAACAGCATGCGGCAACGGGTATTAGCAGTTTTAAAAGTAAAGATATACGTCTTAGTTTTATAGAAGGAGAATGTATGACTTGGTGCCAAACGTCCTGGCTAATCGCTACGAATTTGGTTGGTTGAGTTATTTTTTTGTGTAGGATAATTCAGTAAACGCTTTAGACATGAAATACCTTAGAAGAAAAATTGCAACAAGCCAAATTTAGTAATCTTGCCGGATACCATCGAAGATTGTCATTTAGAAACAATTGCCTTAAACAAATTTGAACTTTTGCGTCACCTTGTTGGACAATAATGATCCTTCTCCAGTCAATACAATTCAGTTGCTAAATGGTTTTCAGTCATTGTTAAATAGCGTCAGATTCACGTTGAATTTCGATGAAGTACCCTCACCACATCGCTCGCAAATACATCATTAGCTATTGCAAGACCCTATATTTTAAGACTACTTTTAACATGTGTAGTTGGACAGCTGCTTAGTACGCATATTTACTCGTTAGGTAATTTTTTTCGAAAACAAAATGAGCGGACAGTTGAGCCATGTCTTTTTAGTTTCGCATATAGCCATGACAGCAAACACTAGATTGATTTAAAGTACTCTCTTGATTGAACGGGTGGGTTGGTTTTTCTGAGCACGGCAATTACTTCTGGTGATCTCGCGGTATGTTACATGTCGCTCTTCCTTGATCAGTTGCCACATAGAGTGACTGCTGTCTTTGATCATTGTTGAGATTGATGAGTCGACGTTGGAATTCGAAATATCATCGACTGATGTGGTGCTTCATTACCAAAACCACAGAACAACTCGATGAGACGTTGCTGAGATAATTTTCTCGGCTCAATTCAATTTTTAAAGTAATTTATCAGTTTAAAAAAATTGCCGTGGATAAATTATTTGCTGTGTTTTGATGGAACTTTGGATTTAAGTTTAATAAATATTGAAATTAATGTTGATTGGCGACGTTTACTAGCGCACTTTACGCGCCTATATACAAAACTAAAGATGATAATTTACAGGATTGGTATCAGTTGTACATCAGCATTTACACAGTTATATGTAATATATAAATATGTAGAGAACTTACTAAAGAGTCGAGTTAAAATTATAATAGCTTTCTTATATTTCTGCATATACTTATTTTATCCTTTACTGCGTAAACTCGATTACCTGGGTGACTGCTTCATCGGTCAAAATTTGCCTCATCTCGATAATGACCAATTAAGCCGAATACATAATACTACTCATGCGTATTTCTTTTCTGTAATGGCTAATGAGGAATATTGTGAAGATTTTCCAACAATATTTTAGAATCTTCATTTTTCAATAGAGACATGTTTCAAAGACATTTCTTATTAACAATCGCAAAAAATAGAATAATTCTCCAATTCGTCATCCATCTCTTTGCGGAATTAAAACTGTCACTCATCGCTTTTTTTACTGGTAGCCACAGCACGAAATTAGATAATCAAAACAAAACCCACTAAATCGATATGGAGGAAATCAAATGGAGAGCTTATCTTAATATTTATTGTATTGTACTTATATAACAATACATGTACTTCTTGAGAATTACTAACTTTGTTAATTAACTCGTCTGCTTCTTAGAAGATTATTGTACGTAAAATTCCCTGACTAATTATATGTGTAATAATGAATAATGGGAAATTATCAGACTCAGAGTTTTATTAAATATTTAAAATTTAGTAGGAAGAGGATATCCTGTAGGTGCCGTTTATAATAGCTGGTGAATAGACGGTTAATGATATTGAAAAGAAACTTCTCAAGGAAATTGATAATTTATAATTTCGCAAGCTCCTCATATAAACGAACGTACACACACCCTGGCATCTTTATTTCCAGACAGAACCAATTTAATTACAAATGCGTGTACTACTACGGCGATTTTGTTATGATAGTATGTTGATACACATGCCATAGCACTTGTTTTTACTACTGAAGTACGCTTCACTCTTCGTAAACTAATGAATCTTGTGTATGTGTCGGCGACATTTCCTGGAGCCGTCCGTTCCCGATAGTGACTCACTAATTAATACGAACTAAAAGTCGTTCAAGAGGAATTCTTCCGACAAGAATTCATTAATAAAGGGTAATCAAATTGGATCAATTAACAGCCGTAAATACATAGAAACTCCGTAATTGCTGTGATTAGTTTAGTAGCCTCATGTTCAATCCAGCCGAGAGACGTCGTCAATGCTACATCGAAATATGCGAACTACACTTGATGCTGACTAATAACGATAATGGTAATAATAACCATCATCAACGGTTCTATACTTGCACCAAGATACCCGGTACTGTTACTTCATTCTTCAAACTTGCTTACGACCAACTTGTTGATGTACTCGGTTACCATTACGTGTTTAGTGATGTAAACTGACTGTTACATAAATTAACATAATGGTGCGGTTGTTATAGTGAGACAGCTCTACGGTTTTTCTAACATCTTCCTGGTGTTATTAAATTATTATACGTCTTATAATGATGAAATAACTGGTGCGCTACATTTAGTTTGCTTCGTTTTGCTACAGCATCTACTTCCTTGTATACCTCTAACTTTACCGTTTCTAACGTTTCATGGCAGAAATTGCTTTGGCTTCTTTTTTCAAGTTTACAGTATTTTCTAACGATATAGTAATATTTCTTAGACACATTTTTGCTTATTAAATTAAAAATTTGTAAGGTAAAAATTACTATACAGAATCCACATCAAAAGGAAAAGGATAAATACAGAAAATGAAAACATACGCTCTCTGTCTACAAGTAAGAAACACTATGTCAATCACTGTAAATCACATCTTTCAATTTCGGTTTTGCTTTGAGCCATTCACACCAGAGATTAATTTTTCTGCATTAATGGGAGTTTCAAACAAGAAAAATATGTGCTCAAGAAAGAAAAGACGATACATTTTCCTTCCTGGCCATTGGTTTCATGTTCCCTTAATAGAGTGTACAGTATTAGTGCATACAGCGAGTGTTCAATTCCCCGAATGTGGAAGGTGTATCGGCCACTGCAATACTTCGTTTGTTGATTGGAAAGAAGGCGCCATTATTAAATTACCGAAAAGGAGAAATTCACAAGATTATGAAAATTTTGAGAGGTATTAATCTACTAATTATAACTAGTAAGGTGTTCTACTGTACTATACTGAATCAAGTTAGTTAAATATTGAATGCTAAATTATATAAACACAAACAAAGA
>LR736873.1:939474-969321 GCA_902654985.2 Oryctes borbonicus | reverse complement strand
TTGAGTGTTTTTAAAAAAGACCGATTCAAGATAAAAGAACAAAATTGCTACCATCGATTCTATAGACCTTGAGTCTGTATGGACAGCGTTCAGAAATAAAGATCTCTGGAAAAATAATTAATTCAATTAACCAAGGATGCACAGAATGCAAATGGTGTGCTCCATAGAAGAATCCTGTCGAAACCTTTTAAAGCCAGAGCAGGGGTAAGGCAACTCTACATACTGTTGATTTTCTTTTAGTGGCGATGAGCTTAGTTCTACCTTGTCCGACATTCATACACTAGGATTTGTGGGAAGTATTGGAAGATCTAGGCTCTGCAAGTGAAATATGCCTGGTTTTATCTAGGCCATGGAGTTAACAATTGATAGTGAATGAGTATGTAATAGAATCTAGAAAGGTGGGACTGGAGATTAACAAGAGGGAAACCAATCCATTAACGCCAAGAGGGTAAGTAGAAGAAATCGAGATGGAATTAGTGGAAGAATTTTGAAATGTGTCGAATAAAAAGGCTCCATTCTTGTGAAGAATTGTTGATGAAAGGATGATGCGTTCAAAGACTTTTTATTTTGATTTATGGTTTTCTCGTTTATCTTGTAATATTAGCAATGTGACAAATAAGAAACCGCTTCTGCTTTGCTCTATTTCGAAAGAGAAATAGATTTTCTAGACATGAAAGAATCTTCAAATAAAGCAATGATAATATTAAGTATAGATTGATGTATGTAGGTAGGTAGTGATATTGGGACGTTAACCATGTCGATTGTCGCATTATGTTATATTCAACTATACCTTTCGGATATCTACACAAGTTGCGCGGAATTTCTGCCAAACCTATATAATAAAATTCAGTTTCAAAGAAAGTATAAAACTGATTCCACGACGATGTCAATGGTATAGCACGTCACAAAAAACGATCATTTTAACCCCACAGCAATATAGCTAATAGTTCTTCGTGTTAGAGGTTTTGGAAAAACATTTAAAATTTATAGAACCACTTTGTGCATGTACAGCAATTTTGAAACAATCTGTAGGCTGCTTTCAAGTAATTCGGGCAATCATAAGGCAGTTTTACATAACTAAAATAAAATGTTAAGTAATGTTTTGAAACTGTTGCGTCATCAGTGATAAAGATCTACAATCAGTTGGCTTACAGTCTTGAATCAAAAACTATTATGTGTGTATAAAAATTAATAAAGAAAACATATCAGTGAAGAAATCAAGAGCCCTAAGCTTTTAAATATGAAACTTACGAAATAGGGTGATTTCTGACCATTGATGAAACTGTGATTTCTCTTTTTAATATTAGTTTCTTCTCATTGGCCATCTTCCTGAAAAGACTAATCCGCTTGTCAGGAAAGCACTGATTACGTTATCCATTGGACAGAGGTCTTATCGCGGTCTATTCAATTAAGAAAAGACTAACAATTTCATAAAGATTAACAAAATCAGTGACAACTTTGCCTTGTGTGCCAAGAAGATTTAAAGATTTCAGTTATTGATCAAAGTGTATTTAACACGTACTAGGATAAAGAAGTTCGTTACCACAACGTGCCCATTTTTCATCTATATATGAAAAGCTTGAATGTCTATTTGAGGACTTTTATTCTTACAGAAAAGTTGCTTCAATAAAGTATGATAATTGAGATAAAGGCCAGTAATTCCCATATTATGCTTACGGATGATGTTCTTATTCAAAATATTAATCCAGGAAATTATTGAACCAATCTGTCTTTATTATTAACGTTAATTTTTTCACACTATTGGCGCTACTGTTATGTATTTCCTTCGTAAAATGTCTGCTATCAATGCTTGACTGTGTAACAGATGGTCTTTGATTTAAGGTGACCATTCATTATTAGCGTCATGATAGCCTTAATAGAGCGATCATGATTTTCTTCTTTTTGGAACACAATCAAGCATGGATTATCGTAGTCTTTCGAATTCATTAAAATATATATTATGGTTTAAACTTGACGTCTTATGCAAACCTCAAATCAATTTCAAAACACACGACATCATTTCTAGATCAAATTAAATTTTAACACAAACATTATATTACAGGCAGTTTACTGTTTGTAATTCCGCGAAGATTGATTTCTTATTGACTTCTTTTCCCACTGCATATTTATCCATTTACACGTGCAGTAAGCAATGCAAATTATCATACTATTACCCCTCATGCATTCTAATTTTCTGCAAGTGTATAGACTAGATAATGATGTAATTAGAGGCTTTTTGCTTGTCAGCGCCGTTGCTTAATTAAAATTCCGACGTTGATTGAAAACCGTCGCTAAATTCCATTCGACCGACCGCAGATAGAGTATTAATATTATTGTTGTGTGCGTAATGATCCGATTAGGGATTTATTTTAATTGGCGTTGAATTGCGGTTCTGTATAAGCGGTAGAGACATGTGTACAGTCCACTGTTCATCTCACAACTTTATATTATATTACCTAAACAATTGCATCGTAATGCTTATGTCGCTAGCGCTTTATAAGATACGGATTCTACTATTGCTAGAGGAAGCGTTAAACTACTTTTGTTTGATTAGATAAAATTTCCGGGAGTACAAGTATACAGAATTCATTTTTCTGAACTTAGTGCTGATGGACTAGTTTTATAGCACGTGTTTAACACTAATTTAGTCTTCAATGAATCCTTAAAATACAAATAAAATCAAACGAATATTAAGGACTCAGAAATTTAGAATGTTGTTAGTAAGATACAGTCCAGGATAATTGTTTACACTGTAATATTACTACAGGTGTCTCAGTCTTTGTCAGGAATTGTAGAATTGTACTTACTATGTAAACAGTAGAAGCTCAGCATTTCCAGATTATGTAACGGACATCATAAGCTATTCTTCAAAAGTATATCTGGATATATAGGTTGATCGATAAGTAGCGAACCATGATGATCCCACTTTGTTATTTTAGATAGAAATAAATCAACGCAATACGGGTTTCATATGTATATCTATTTCTAGTAGATTTCCAGATATTTATAATTTTGCTTCTAATCCCCTAAATCTAGATAAATTTATTTCCTTCAAAGTGAATCCAGAACGCAAATACTTTTTAGCATAAACTGTTATGAGATAACTTTGCGCACTTGGCTCTATCTAGATATTGTATTAAAACACCTCCAAAATATAGAAGGTATTCAGTATCGAACCCACAACTTTCCTAAATTCAAACACTAGAAACGTATTTTTTTATGGCATCAGTCGCTTCTGGTGTTCGTGTTGTTTAGTTGCCATGATAATAGTAAACAACACATACTACTTTTAACTGTTCAATCAACGTTTTAAGCCCAAGTAGCTACTTGCAAAATTAATTGAAAAGTGTATACATCTATATGATTTACAACCAAAGAAACGTAGATAATGTACACCTACAACTACCAATTATATCACTGGGAAAGCAACAACATTGATTTTTTTTTTTAATAGATTGTATGACAATAACCTTTCAAATAGTGTGAATCTATGGATGGGTGGTAAAATAAGTCAATGGAAACGCATACCCAGATTATGTACATTTGTCCTAAATCATATTTAATCCGTTTACACGAAAGCGTTAGCAGCTGAAGTTCTGACATATTCAACCAAGCGGTTTTGAATGCGGTTACTGGTGACAACATCCATACAAGAGTGGTATACCTCGGAACAGTATGTGAAACGGTAAAGACCATAAACGTCACAGAGTTTGTTTAATATTTTTATTAAGAACTGATCTTAGAGGATAAATTCTCTCCTTAAATTAGCAAGAGTGGACCATGCTATTGCCTGTTATACGTTACTCCTAATCTTTTGGCGCCGGAAACAGCGGGAACCCTAGCACCGCCGATCTGAATATCAAGAACTCTTGAACATTCTTTCATTGAGACAAAGGCATTACTATAGCTTGCTTTCAATAGACTGGAAATACACATTCTAATATGCAAGTATTAATAATATGAGTTATAAATGGAATACTCGGGCAAATAGAGGCCGATCATTCGAATTGGACTTAATTTTATTTATTATTGAACATATAGTATAATTATCCACTATGATAAAATAGAAATTGGCGTTACCACCACTTGTGATTGCGACAAATAAAGTAGCGGGTGTACTGATAAAGTAATCATTGATTTCTTTCGGACAATTTATGTGGCCGCGTATTTTACAATTTTTCTTGGTTATTCCTAGATCCAAGTGCTTCCACACTGTAGTGTTATTTCTTGAGAGACAGATAACATCGAAATACGCTCTTTTCGCTGAAAAGTGTGAATACTTAAGTTCCCTCCTGAAAATTCCAATCATCTTGCATCTCGTTGTTTTATATCTACTACATGCCTCGTCATGCAGCGATATCGAAAGCTTTAAGTTTTCACTTAACCAGGGAATGTATTTGGTAAATTTGCATGTAATAAAGAGGGCATCTATTTGAAGAGAAATGTTATGTTACAGTTAAATAATGCTATTTTGTCGTCAATATCCTCTAAATATAACATATAGTAAAAAATCAATATTTTGTAAATCATTCAAATTTTGCATATTTATTTTAGTACAAGTGCACACAAGGCATTTCTAATGTTAATCTGTTCACCGCCACTCCAGCCCTCTCTATCCCTTCCAATTATTGATATGTACATACAATCTCGTCAAGCGTAAGTTGGTTTTAATTTTAGAATGAAGTAGTGAAAGATTTTGTAAAGATCCGGTAAAATAGAAATGTGATCCTGAAAATTCTATAAATAGCATACGTCTTTCCGCCATGAAAGAACTAAGTGTCGCTTTTATCTTTATTACCTCGTGACCTGACTGTATTCAGTAATAACTACGTTACTACATTATTTCATTGCAAGCCTTGTTAGGTCGTACTTACATTGGACAATCAATATTTTAAGTACATATAGGTACCATATTCTAATTAACTTGGAGACAATGGTTTTTTACTTTATGGGCAATAAACCTGATTACGAGGTAGATAATTCAATTTAATCTTCAACGCTAATAAAATTGAGTCTGAACTTTAATTATTAATTAGTTGAGATGGCTAAATTAGTTATTCTGTAGTCCATCAATAACCATTTTAAACGAAAATGAAACGTAAATTTACATAGCCATCAAAAGTTATCGATTATTTGAACTGCATACAATTAATCATTTTTAACCGAAGACCAGTCTTCTTGATGCAATCTTCTGTAATCTAACTTTTAAATTACACAAAATTGAGCTTTTGTTTTCATTTTTAAAAATCTAACGCGGCTAGATTTTACAAATATTCGTTGCACGAATGAAACTTTTAGGTACATTAGAAGCTTCATCACACCAAATTTTGAATCTATTCGTTGATTTATACACAATTCCACTATACATCGGTAGCTTCGATTGCAACCAGTGTAAGCTATGTTAATTCAGCGGCCTATATAAATAATCATTCTTAAAAAAATGATTAGTACCTGGTGCAGTAATGTGGCATTATTTTACTAGTTGGTGGTGCGCCTGCAAAGATTGCTATTGGACAAATCGCAGAAGTATTTTGCATTTCATTGAAATTGATTTTAAAGACTTGGCATGAGAGTATGCACCTGGTTGTAAAAATTATTTTGAATCGAATTTAACAGCATGCTTTGGAGATTAAATTCGTATACTTTTGGAATAGAATTTGCTCTAACTGTAGATAATTAGATGCCAATACGAGACGATAATTGCAAATAAATGCGCGAAATCTTCTTTACGCTATGTAAACAAATCTAGTGTTACGCATGATGAAGCTGATGAATCAACGTCGGCAATTGACCGTTGAGAATCAGCCGATCATCAATTATACCGCTACACATGTACGCAATGTCCTTACCGATTCATGGTTATCCAGGAAAAAACTTCGGCAAACCACAATTAATGCACCGCGACTTCCTCGTGCACGCTCTAACTTTCAATTACAATCTTTGCCAAAGCGAACGCGAATGTGTATTTACAGTTTTAAACATTTTTCTGCGGAAGAACGTCGAACGCTATATATAAAACGCGTCTCATTACTTCTAACTCGCTCGACCATGCGAGAAAAAAGAAATCGGATTGCAAGATCTTCTGTTCTTACAAATACGGTTAAATTTATTTCAAACCTTAAATAATGACTGTTTGGACTCAGGTACAACTAGAAGCATGGAACATAGCAATTAAGCAAAATTTAGGCTTAGGCATTTGTTACTTTAATATATTTTATTGCACATTTATTTATTCTATTTGTTACATCAAACCTTTCTATTTGAAATTTCCAACAATACCCAGATTTAATAATTTATATTGCTGCACACATTTTAATCGGGTTGTAGATGATTCAGAATAAGAATTTTTAATATTCAGTGAAATTCTCGGCCAATTCTATCTGTTAGGGACAATAACTCTAACCGTAATATCGGCGGCAACCTAAATGTTTCATGTTTGAATGTTTCATCAATGTTTTTATAAATTATGTTAGATTTATAACTGTCGACAAACTTCCCTGTCATTACGAAATCTAGAGATTAAGGTTTTACCCACAGTATAATTGTACTTTTAAGGTAAACTGCATTTTGCTGCACTTCATTGGTCAGCATGGAATTGTGGGCGGAATAGTGCTCATTTAAATAGTGTTCAAAGAGAATCCAAGAAATAGTACTGAAGAAGTATTCAAGAAGCAATGTAACAGATAGACTCTCATCACGATTCTTTCTCTCACACTAATAAACGTATGAGGCGTTAAGTACGAAAGTGTTTCATTTCGCGAGTGTCCATTTTCTCCAATTTCACATTATAACTAATAGTTATATGGTTCTTTGAACCTCGGAATAAGAGACGTGCCACCAATAAATCCATCGGAACCGTTGAGACATCCAGTCGCAACAATGACAATCCGTTTTTAAGAGTTCAATACCTCGGATGGCCTTGAAATGCCTATTAGAATATATTAGCATCTAAGAATAAGTATTTATTTGTTGAATAAATACTTGAAAATTAACCAGATTAGAGCATAGGTGGGAACGCCGAGTTCTTTGTCATATTATACGTAAAAAAAAGTTTAATCTTCGTCATCTATGTCTTGTTTGGCATTTTAATCGTTGTAGTTATTGAACAACAAAGAGATTATCTGGAAATTTAACATTAGCTACATAAATATCTTCTTAGATAAAACAATTTACCAATTGCCAATAAAGGCACCACCAATACGGCAACATAATCCTGATAAATTCGGTAGAGAATTAGATAAATTGAAACCGAGGTAGTTTTAGTCGTGATTGATTGACTTCGACTTCCGTAGAAGTAATGAAATTTGTCATTGTGTAGCCCTTTTTATGTAGAATAAAAGACTGTGATTGATTTGATCAGAAACCATCAATAATGGTGTTGTACCGTTATGATAAAAATTTCAGACATGTTTCACTAGTATTAAAATATTTTTTCAATAATTCTATACTTTTATAAATTGGTGTTTGAAGTTTTAGGAAATAAAACAATTCATTTCTTTTGTTCTTCGTTTACTTTGCTACGTTGACTTTTTCAAGCACTGTTTGTTTCTTCTTGTCAAGAGATTGTTTGAGAAAGTCGACAGCCATCAGCGATGAAACGTAGCAGAGTAAACGAAAAACAAGAAAAGGAATTGTTTTCTTTCCTAAGACCTCAAATCCCAATATTAAAAAAAAATCGAATTGCTTCCACATTGCACGACTTAAAATACAATTTAAATTTTTAAAGCTACCAATTGAACCGTACTATTTTTAACATTCCATTTTAATATATGTATTTCGTCTTAACAACATATGTATTTTTATTGCTTAAATACAGCGCGTGGTCTTATTTTTGATTGCTCTATTGCTTGATAAAGATGAAAGTTATTGTCGAAACGTCGCAAATCGACATGAATAAATAATTAGACTGGCACTGCTCAAAGAATTGGTCGTTTTCTTGATTTTGATCGATTAACAAATCTTAACGTCAAGAATAAATATTAAGTAGTAATTTTATAAACTGCTTTTTAGGAACTAACATTAAAATATTTACAAATTCATTAATATTATAGGTAATAAATTATTGCAACGTTTCGTTTTCTTCTGCAAGAAAGAATCATGCGGTCTATAGGTGCATGAATTGGTGAAAATAAAAGTAATTTAATTCAACACGAGATTATAACTCAACCTTAAAGCAAAATAATTCATGTTTAGTAAACATCTGGTATATGCAGCTTATAGCCACACTTAACGATAATGCATAGCCTTAACCATCTGTAGTTATTACGGGCGACTGTGTGGAGGTTTTTAGCGAAGCTACTGCAATGAGAATAGAATCCTTTTACATACTACTTTTTATGTTGCGGTAGAACTTCCGTTAGAGAAGGTCATTTTGCTGTAAGAATGCCGTCTAGCATACATTTATATGATGGATTTGATATACAGGTGCTCGTAAGAACCACTACGTTTTTTTACAAAACGCACATTTATCACAATTTAATTTTCTCGCTCTATAACACTTTAATCAGAAGCGGTAGCTAATCGCGTCGTAAATTTTATATGCAAATTCGACCCTTTTTCATAATTTCCCAAACAGCGGGTTCGTATGGCAGCATAATATGCATATTGAATTGCTACATGTGTATTATATTCTTCAGTGTTATACAGATAATTCAAAAAACTATGAAATGTACTTTTAAATTTATACCTTTACAGTTTTTGTTCGCTAAAACCAAATAGGTTTGTGAAAATTATACTCAAATAAAATTTATTGAATATGTCAAGGGCAGAAGTATTATCCGTAATGATTCTAATCGATTATCGAATCATTAACTAGACTCTAAAAGAAATTTAGGGCAACGAAAACCAGTTTTTTTTGTCTTCTTCGATTTATACGGTTAATCCGTCTTTATCACGAAGAAAATGAATCGATTTCCTAACGAGTTCACATGCTTTTGAATGGTGTTAAGCATGAAGAAATCGTTTGCTATTATTAGCATAAGTTACATGTATGCGAGGATGGTATGATTAACATGTTAAGGATGTGTTATAGGATAACAGGATAATAGGATGTGTCCTATGTTAAGGAAGACAATGCATTTAGTAAATGCATTTTTCAACATAATAATCTCCTTGAAGCAATATACACGTAGTCCAGCGACGTTTCAACTTTTTTAAGCCAGCCAAACAATGGAATTTGTCAAACTCTGCAACACAGGTATCTGTTTCATCAATGATCTCTTCACTTGACGTGAACCACTTTCCACTAAGTTTGGAAGTTTCGTGAAGGGTGGAGAGGGCACTAATTTGTATAGTAACTGGATTAGTTTTGTTATCGCAACTGATGAGTGAGCCGGAACGTTGTCATAATGGTACAGAATTTTTTCTTGAATAAGTGGGACTTCTTTCTGTTTAGTTTAGCGTCGAATAGGTCCAATAAATCAGCATAGTACTGTCCCGTGATTGTCTTTCCCTTCTCCAAATAATTAATTAAGGTTATATCTTGTTGTAGACTTCTGCGGTCGTTGTTTTCTTGTAAAGAATTTGGGCGTCCGTGTTGAAACCGCGTCGTAATTGCATGAGAATTCCGACGTATCGCTCTCAATTGTATGGAGCTTCTTCTGGGCTATTGCATGTTGCGTCGCGATGAAGAGTAATCCTTCTCACCATTGTCGTTGGCTGGATTTATAATATTTTTATTATTTTTACGCCCCTCAGATATTCGGCTGAAAACAGGAATTTTTTATAGGGATCAGGCTTTCTACCAATAGATGGACCCTTATAGGTGGACAATGCAAAATGCCAAGAAGAAATGTGAATATAGCGCTGGTAACAGCTAACCTCGTTGCTGTTTATTTGTAACATTACAGTACATACTTCAGCCAATAGCAATTTTTATAATAGTACTTACTATTTTTGAGGTACCTCTTAAAACAATTTGTATTGCATTTAAACTTTATAGCGGATTATATGTACATACTCTATCTAGAAAACAAAATTTAAGCACTGTTCCGTAATACCGAAAGATTTCTTGAAGGAAAATTTCTTCTGATTATAAAAATTAGAGAAGTTTTCTAACTTCTGAGATCAGTATGACTCTTTTATCAACACTTTTAGTTACGAAAATACGAAAGTAGTCTGAGAGCGTCCTTAAGTTTTTTACGCAAAATGATTTTTCTTATGGCATTTGTTCATATTTAGTGAAATTGTGGCAATCTTGGACATTTGAATTTTTATTCCTTTTTCTGTTCTTGTTCTCCTTCTCGTACAAGAATGAGAATTCTTATACGAGAAGTTGTAGTTCCTATACAAATCTACAGACATCCTTAACTTTTGTTTATCGCTTTTTTATTTCTGGAAACAGTTATTACACTTTTGCAGTTAAAGTATAAAACTATATTCTTACAAGGTGTAAGTATGTATGTATTCTATCCAAGACCTGTAATGTATATTCAGCGAATTGAACCAAGGATAAGTAGGCTCTCAATGAATTGTATGTATATGCAATCCTGTGGCGTCTGTCACTAATGTGTTTACGGCGAAACTATAAAAATTAAATGAAAAAACAAACGACGATAATGACCATAAGATTTTTATTTTGAAATGGGCACCCGTTGGTGTATGTCATTCTAACGTGTTTGTAGCATCGATACATTTGCTAATAGTGCAATTAATATCAGACGCAGACTGTTTATTATCGCTTACTAAAACCTTTCTACAGTCTAAACATCTAGAAATTGATTATAAACAGTGTGGACTAACACAGAGTACGCCGATCCATATATATATATCTATATATATATAGATGCATGGATTTTTTTTCTAGACATTCTTCTCATCGCAGTTCGCTCTTCTCTTACACGTTAAAATAAAATAAAGAGACACGGTCTATGTCTAAACAACACATTATTTATGCATTCCTAAAGGGTCGCATTACTAACATAAATATTTTATAGCTTAATAGGATATATCGCACGGCTTCCATTTGTGTACTTTGCGAAGAGATGGGTTCGTTTAGTGGCGTCCCCAACCATTACAGAACTAAAACCTTGATGTAGCGTGACAGTATCTTACCCTAATAGAATTGTGTAACTACTAAATTACATATAACAAGGTAAATTAATTTTAAATATTTATGTATATACATAGGACTACAATAATAATAGCAAGGACTGTGGCGTAGTATGGTAAACAAAACATAAGTATCCGTGACCGAATCGGTCACCTGTTGATGATGAGGACCATTCGTGTCCTCGAAACGGCCGTCCCGGACTATTTAGTATATTACTATATAATAAATTAAACTTGTGTGGTGCGGAGGATGCCGATACTTACAGTGGCGGCCACATAAATAGCATAGGCATCAAATTTCATTTGAATTAACCGCTCAAGCTGTTCCCGTTTAAATTTTTAATTAAACTAGCGTGAGAGTCCCCGAGCGTGTAATTCCCCTAGCTACGTATTCCAGAACAATAATTCGGCATTCAATGAAAAAAAAAATGGTTTTACTTTTCCAGCAGGCACATAAACAGCACAGTTGTCGGTTCTGTAGCGGAATCTTATTATAGTGTTACGGTTCGAGTTATTTTGTACCAAAAAAGTGGTGTACTTACCACTTTTAAAATTAACGTTTTATTAATAACAAAAATTTAGGTGTTAGTATAATGGGACGAGGAAAACATTGCACACCAGAGAAAAGAGAGTTAGTTTGCACCATGAAAGAGAAGGGTATATCAATTTCAGAAATATCACGAACATTAAATTGTTCACGTAAATTAATACAAAATGCGATAAAGCATATTCAGACAGAAAAAAACTTCAGAAAACAAGAAACGGAAGATTAGGCCTCGTAAAACAACCTTACGAGAAGACAACCTTATTCGTCGATTAAGTCAAGAAGATCCTTTTCGCACACCTACACAAATAAAAACCGAATTTAATAAACAATTTGATATTGATATATCGAGAAGAACAATACGATGTCGGCTGAAGGAATTTAACTTACAAGGGTGTATTGCAGTACGAAAGCCACTCGTGTCAAATAAAAATCGTAAAAGAAGATTACTGTTTGCGAAAATGCACAAAGAAAAGCCGCTTTCTTTCTGGAAATCTGTACTTTGGACAGATGAGAGCAAATACAACCGACTTGGGTCTGACGGAAAAATGTATGTACGACGACCCATCAATTAGAGATTCAACCCTAGGTACACTATAAAAACATTGAAACACGGGGGAGGAAGGGTAATGGTATGGGCTTCTATGTCATGGCGTGGTATAGGTCCTATATTCAGAATTGCAGGAAAAATGGATCCAGTATGTTTATCGCAACATTTTAGAAAACGTGATGGAACCATATGCTGATGAATTTCTTCCAGTAACCTGGGGTTTAATGCAGGACACGATCCCAAACATACGGCGAGGACCGTAAAACAGTGGCTAGAGGAGAAACAGATTCGAGTGTTAGAATGGCCTGCACAAAGCCCTGATTTAAATCCCATAGAAAATCTATGGGGGGATGTTGAGGTTGTTATAAAGTCTAAATCTCCAGCGACATTAGACGAATTATGGAATACTATTGAAGAAGCCTGGCATAACATTCCTGTAGAGAGATGTCAAAAATTAGTTGAAAGTGTGTCGAGATGTGCAGCAATATTGGCTTGTAAATGGTTTCCAACAAAATATTAAATATAAAAGCAAAATAAAAAATAAAAAAGAGAAATAATACAGTATTTCGTTAGTGTTATTAAGTGTGCTATTTCTATGCCCACTTAAAAAATATATATTTATTTTTTTAATTGGTTTATCTTGAAGTTTGTAAAATATTGTGTGTTTATTATAAACTGCATGCCATCTGCTACATTTTTGTTAAGCTAAGTTAAATAAATCACTTGTTAACATTTACAAAGTTATCAATTCATCCATATCAGTTTACCTGTGCTATTTATATGGCCGCCACAGTATGTGTTGTTTAACATAGGACTACAACTCTATTTTGTAGTCTTCACAAATTCGAAGTTCGGGTTCTAACAATTGTAACAATATCTAAATCAATGGATACTATTTCAAGAGTGTTTGCAGTCAAAACTAGTGCATGGATTGTTTTAATAAAAGAGATACGCTGATCTACGACCAAAAAATATTCTTTCTTGTATATGCTTATTGCGTATATGCTCCAATAAGCATTAACGCACAGGCAAATCACCTAAAGTGATTGTAATTTTCCTCAAACTGCCAAATCGTGATCTATATAGTGGGTATTGTTTTCGACGTTCTAGTGTTTCATATTTAGCCCATGCAATTCGCGGTTTAATCACAATAAAGCACCATGAAGGATGAAAGTAAGCCGTTGTAGCCGAGAGTTAAATTGATACATCGCTGAAGAAGAAAATCGAAGTTGCATAAATGTTTTCGTCCCAGCCAGATACCTGAAGTAGGCATTTGAGTGTTTCGCAGTCACAATGCGGGAATATTACTAATTCTTATGAATTCGCTGCCGAGGACGCAACAGCTCAACAAAACTTTGTTTTTACTCATAAGTACAATAAATGCTCATGACTCGTCTCATATTTTTATAACAATATGTGTATAATAACCCTAACAAGCAAAGTTAATCAAAAAAATAAATGTACCTAATCAGAATAAGTCATGTTTTTATACTATTGCATACCTAAGTTAGTTGTTATGCCATTTGCCATTGTTATCGATGTCCAAGAATACCAAGATTAAATAATAGATTCTTGCATATCATAATGAAGTTCATTTCAATAAGCGTTTATGTGCGTAATAGCCTATATTTCGTATACAAAATAAAAAAATATAATTTTGATAAGAAGAAACTTAGCCTAACAGCACAAGCCAGAGATATTAAATATGTATAGGAAGCCGAAAATTTTAGAAAGGTAACACATATGCTACAAGTAAATCCTAGAAAAATTCTGCTGATTTCTGCAACGCTACAGAGCATTTTAGGCCTTACTCGGCAATCAGAGTTATTCTTGATTTGCCTTGTACTATCAGCTATTAAACTTTCATTAGATCTGTTATTGTTTTAATCATTTCTCCTCTCTTTATCTGTTTGCGAAGGTTAAGCAACTACTATTGATTAATAATTGCATATAGCCAGTTAATACTTGGAGAACAATCGAATTGTCAAAACCTGAAGGATTGATAATGTGGAACACAACTTTTACGTACTGAAATCGAAAACTCGTATTAATGTATAATACTTGTTAATTGCGTAAGAGATGAATCTTGTTTAATGTATATCACTTTTAAAAATTCGTATAAGGAGTACCGTAACTGTAGATATGGTGCAACCCGTAGCTTCATGCATAGAAAAGCAAGCTTTATCAAATGCGGATATAAAAAAATGGAAACATGCCCATTTAAAAATACCTACCTGCAGAGTTCACTGTAGGAATATTTCCAAAACCCATTACCGTATTCTCTTTTATACTCCTTTTTAACTATCGCTTTGGTATTTTGCTAGTACAGATATCTACGTAATAAAATCTCCGTCTAACAGTCGGCTTTCACGTTATCCTAAAAGGTCATCGCTTCATCTTCCTCGTATAAACGCAAAATACCTACATACAATGACTGGGGATGGCGCACCGTCAATTGACCACGTTCATTGAAACAATAGACCCCGTAGGCTGCTGATAAACGGTCTGTCCCGAATATTCTTTTCTATATTGTCTTTCCGGCAATTACCGGTCCGGAATGGAGTGGAACTAAATAAAATTGACGTCGGATAAGGTGAATGCTCGGTTATTGGTGTATTAATGGTGCATTAAATCTATCCGGATAATAACTTAAAATTATTAACTTCATGTATGCTTTTATCTAAATAAAATTGTTTTCGTGAATGGGTTTTCTTGTATATTCTCATATATCACCAGTATGTGAGCTGGAAATTCAATTTACTTGAGTTTATTAAATTTGTTCTCGAATTACCGTGCTTGATATTAAGTACGTCTTTAGTTTACGTGAATTTCATTTAGCTATAATGGGATCGGTGGTCGTGCGATCGTATTTCACCAAAGCAATTTCGCTGCAAAGTTCAGAGTTACATAATTTTCGTTGGGAACGACACGGAAAGTTGAACGGAGTATTTTAATACAAAAACTAAGGTAATACTAATACACTTTTCGGTAAAAGACAATAGCTGAAAGATTACGTCAATATGATTTTGGGCAATATGAAAGGTTTCCAAATTAGAGATTTCTTTTTTGGTCTTAAGTTAATATTTAAAAAATTAAATTTTTTATTAATTAGTGCAATTCTTTAATAAAAGTTAAATCTCATTTTATATCCAAAACATCACAAAGTGCATAATCAACCATCTAATAGCAACCCTGAATTGCAATCAACCCCGTTTGAATGATATTATTAATTACATCTAGTCGTTGACATACTTGGGGTAGCCTAAATGTCCGTCATCGTTCACTTTTTCTCCCCCTCACTGATCGTGAAATGTTTTATGGTATAAATATTAGAACACATTATATCGAAGTGCTAGAATCTACTGCCTAAGCATTAACACCTTTGTTGAGACAAATGTTTGATTTCTCGAATTCAAAGATTTATTTAAACAATAGACTGTGCGACTTTTATTTTTGGGATTATTCCTAGAAATTTCAGTATTAGATTTTGAGTTTCATCTCGAATTATATACATCTCTGCACGGGTTAAGATCTACAGCAAATATAATTCTTGAGCAATACAAAAATTCTCCTCATCATCAACTTCAACAATTACATATGAAAGGGGCGTACATTTACTTTTTTACACAGGAAATAAACCTTCATTAAATTACCTCTCCGTTTTGATGTTTTCAATACGATTGAATACGGATATAAAAACCAAACGGCGTTTAATTGACAAATCGTGATTTCGCGTGGGGGAGAAACCGTTTGGAAGCGACGAGATCAGAACGCCGCGCTTTAAAGGGACGACGCGGTGATTCATTATACCAACGTTCACCAATAATGGTGTCGTAATGTTGATTTTTATTGTCTGGAATAACTGTATAATCCTTACGTGTGTGGGTGTTTCACAATTGTACACCTTCTATACCCGTTCGTGGATGGAATTTTTGTCGTCTAACGATGACTGAAATTACAGGGTAGGAAGGCTTCGAGATCCAATCAGTATTATATCGTCTTGAGTACCGTGCTGTGCAGAACCCATTAAGATTTCTGTACATATTAAATGAAGCCTGTACGTTTCAGCATGTTTGTAGCGTTGCTATTAGAATAACTGTAAATGCTAAACACGTGTCCTTTCTAATTCTTTCGTCACTATAAATAGGTAGCAATTGCATTTTTTTTTATCACCTAACTAATTGTGAGATGAATGATGCATATATTACAGAAGATATCGCGAATAGACATCGGCATACATAACTATGTTATTCTACATTCATGAATGTTGCCTGGCGCCATACTTCCCATCCACCAAGGAATTAAATTCACGATTAATGCTTGCCAACGAATTACGACGAAAGATGCAGAACAACGGTACAATTAAATGCGACTGATTCTACTTTTTGTTGAAGCTGCGTGCACACTAATAATCGAATTATCTCTTCCGGTATCCTTGCGTTATCTCGTTATTTGTTGTCTACAATTGGTCATTATTATTGATGACTAATACGTGTTAGTGGGTGACATTCCGTGCTGTGTTTGTGAATAATACGTTCCGGTATGTCTTTGTTATAATATATTTCTTTGGATCCACTGTTACTATATTTCATTAATTGGGCCCATGATAAATTATTATATTTCGCAAAGTGATGAATTTTAAAGACTACAACACATTGGAATATTGGTAAAGGTACCCTAACACAGATTCTGGTTATACTTCCTCACACAGAATGTTTCCATTGATACGTGTTTGAAAAATTTATTTAATGAAGAACGCAGAAAGGAAACATATATGTAGGTATAAATACAAATTAAAGTACCTATGCATTCCGATGTTACTCTATTTTCAACAAGAAACTCTCAAAAGTTATTGGAACCGATAACTCTATAGTTTGAAAAAATTTCTTTTACAATATTATACAAAGAAAGATTTTGAACTTTGTAACGATTTTATAGTTATTTTTCGGTCGTAGATGCGAGAGTATCAGCTAGATACTTTTTCAACAGTTTCCATGATCAACTTGACAAAAATAACAGAAAAGAAACTAATGTAAACATTATGACGTTTACTCACCTCACTATGCTAGCGCGCCAGGTAATAAACCCCGCGTTCTTTAGCGAATTTGGTTTAATTTTGAACTTAAATGAAATTGAAATTAATTTCACTATTAGTACTAGAAATTACTTTGAAATAAGACACGGCAAAATGAATTAACAGGTCGACGTAAAACGCTTGATTGTCTGTCTTGGCGTCTTTTTGTTGCGGATAGCTTTTGTTAATTTTCAACAACGGATAACGTATACTTTTCAATCTAACAATATTAAATATTCCTAGAATAAGATTACATTCAACTTGATCTAGTTCAAATAAATGTTTTCATATTGCATGTTGCAATATTCTACTAAGGTTCGCGATCTTATGTCCACCGAACTGACATTTGGGTTAACTGCAACCGCGAAATATGCACATTCCTTAGCGAACCCGACGACTCTTTAAAAAATGCTATTTAGCTTAAAGAACTCTTCTTATAAAGTAAATAGACAAAAGTTTCTCTAAAAATGAGAATTAACGAGTCATCAAGTCATTGTTAATTAAAATTTAGTTGAAATAATATAAAGTGTTGTCTATTATGAAACGTGTATCGTAATTGACTGTGAATTTTAACAAATGCTATTGTGAACAATAGAGCGAAGGGCCGCTACTGTGATCTCTCTGCTTTAGTTCAAATCGTTTATTTGACTTAGTGTTAATTTTTCAAACAAATCCAAACGTTTTAGTTTTAAGTTTCCCTTCAAGTAGAAGGAAAATTCAAGTTTATCTCACGTAACACGCTGCCAGAGAGCGCGCTATAAACGTCAAAGTTTGAGGTTACTTTTTACTCAATCAATTTTAATTTTCGTAAAACGTTATTTTTTCTTTAAACTGCCGAAAGAGTGCCTAGGAAACACGAAGGATTATTCCAAAAGAATTTTATTCCTCTTTAACGATTTAGGGTACTTGTTGCTTACAAACTTTTTAATCTAGTTTGAAATGTAGGTCTATCTGCAAAACTGAAATATTGGAATTGCTTAAAATGCTTTGTTATGCCAGAATAAAATATGATCACATCTTTTTCGTGATCACATCAGTTCTAAATTCCTCACATTTAAAGCAAGTTTCGCCTTAGGCCTAAAAGCAAGAAATACGTCGCAAAGAAATAATTAAAACCTTATTAATCTTATCCCGGCACGGAAATAGAGTTTATTGCGCCACACTACCGGCTGATTGAGTCGCGATTTGGCGGCAGTTGGACATGGTCGCCATGGAAACACCCCTGGATGCAACCATAAACACACGCGCCCCGTACTACCACTGCAGCGGCGGCGACCCCTTGGAACGAATGCGATGTGTTTGCGCGATATGCTGCTGTGCGGACTTACTATAGCATTCGAAGGTAGCCGGGTATATACACAATGCGGAGACATGAGTTTTCAAACATACCTCGGGCTGTTCCAACGAGCTTTAATTATTACCGCCTCTTTCCTGTGAAAGCACGCTAAAATATTGGATGGGATTTGTACCGGGAATTGTATTTTAGAATTTGGAGTTTTTGCAAAAAATTCACCTACTGTTGCACTCCAAACCTTGAAAGCCATCATTTACTTGAAAAAGGAAATATGTTGTGAAAAGCTTTTCAATGTATACAAAATGACATGTTTAACGAAACAGGGTAGTTCTTTTTATACCTCCCCTCAAATTTATATCCAAAAGAAAACAAGATGTATATGCTTCATTACAATTTGGTTTGTTAGGGAAAAATTATTGTTGCTGCTCATTTGATTTAGCTATATTTTATTTTCAGTAGTATGAGGATGAGCTTTGACAGCCGTAATTTAATGTAAAAGTGAAAATTCTCTTTTACTCCTTATAATTTATTACAATATTTCATGCATTAAATTGTCCGTGAACATAAAGAAAAATTATATGTGTATTAAAGGAATGCTAAGAAACCAGTACATTCCACCCAAAAAGATAGTGTTCTGTAAATGTTTGTAAGGGTTTCGCCTCATTTGTAAGATGTATTCCTAAAAAGATCGTTTTAATATTATGCGCTACAGCGCCAATCTGAGTATGTTAAGGGTGTTGGCAAGCAGAATATGGATGCACTAAGAAGTTTTTGATGATTCCGTGCTTCTCTGAATACTGCAATTCTTACTCTGAATTAAATGTCTGTGAATTCCACTTGAGAATGTTTAAAAACAAAAGCTTTTTGTTGCTGTTGTTTTCAGCAATTTATTATTTCGCCGAATTATTATGCGATTATTTATATTCCATATTTAGTTAATATTTTTATTGTTCTTACAAAAGGAATGTAGATCATGATACACGAACACTTTTTAGCGAGAAATACCCTCCTTTTTTGATGACGACCCAACAGAGTGAATAATCTTTTGAAACCCATAACCTCAGCAAACTTTGTGTGTATAAAGTTTTCCATTGTTTTGTTACTATCATCCCCTTAGAAGGCGAAGCGCAGTTAATTGTCCTCCAATTGCTAATGGTGACTTGAAAGTGCAAGAAAATTAGCGGGACTCAGAGCGCCTAATTTTAGACTATTACCATGTTAGTGACTTCTTTGTCTGGAACATTGACAAACATTTAAAACGAAAGTAATGTACAGGTTGTTCTATTAAAAAAACTGGCCTTTCGACAAAAATATACAACACAATTGTTGCTATTTTTTCTAGCGTTCAATTAAAGTTAAAACTAAAAAAAAAAGCAAATTCTACGACAAAACATATTATTTCAAACTTTGTTTAATGCTCTGTTCGTAGAATTGCTTTTAGAATCGTAAGCTTGAAAAGTGGACACTTTAAATTTTAAGTAGGATTGTCATATAATTAAAAATACATAATGTCGTACTTTCTGCACACTCTCAAAGGTACTTTTAATTCCGTATCATAAAATATTTGTTTTCTTTTTAAATTTACATCGCATTGTTTCAATTTTAAACTTCGTTAGCGTTCTAATTAAAATTAAAATTAATGTAACGTAACCAGCGCGTTAGCAAAACATATTGCGTTCCCAGCTGCATTAAATTTTAACTTGTGAATGCATCAACTCGCAAAGTATTACAATACAACAATTGTGCTAGCTATTTTAATTACATTTTAGTACAACAGGGTTAATGAAAATATGTTTAACAATGGTATTGTGGATTTGTAGAAATAAAAATCTACCAAAGGAGTTTAATGAAATAATAATGACATTTGAAAACTAAGGTTCCAGTTCATAGAAAAAGCAACTAACAGTCCGTATTTCTAAAAAAAATAATGTCGCAGGTTAGGTTGTATTACCAATGAGGAGGAAATTCTATTTAATGTAAGTTTGGTTATGGTAACGGTTATTAATTATCGATTAAAAAAAATTCTCGTGTGGTTTGTATGTACAAGCAAAAATTTGGGTGTTTCGGGTAATTAAGTTAAACTAGAGCTGTTATAGAGCAGCAATTTCTTTAGCTCGAGGGCTACATTGGAAACCTTAGGTATGATTACGATAATTTAATTGAAACAAAGGATTAATCATTTCAATTGCTTAAAACATAAATGTTGTAACGATTTTTTAAGTTCGCACCAATAATACGGGATATAACATATAAACAACGCTAGGCCCGACTGAAAAAGTCGCAGTGAGACAGGTCAGCAACCACCTCGTGTACTAATCTAATCTAACATACAAATATTTTTTATGAATTTTCAAAGTCGTGCCGATACCAGGGGCCGAATTCGAATACTATAAACCTTAAAAAACAATATATAATTACAATAATTTAGAACTAGGGTACGATACGATAGTCTGTAGATTATGTTATTTTTTTCGAAATTCTTTCATAAATGGCATTCTTTTGATCAAAAGATCATGTTGGAACCCATTTTACGGCGCCATTATATTTTTTTTCCTTCTGTAAATGAGGATGAAATTTGAATTGTTGATGATCGTTCCCTCTTTCAATAATACTAAAGAGAAAATAACTATGTCAAGGTTCTGAGCAGTGAAATTATGCTTTTATCAATCTTATCTTTTATAATTTGAAATCCTCATCCTACACGCTATCATTATAAATTCATCCAATAAATATATAAGGTCGCTAATTATAAAAGGACGTTATCATTCCTTCAAATTTATCGTTTTCATTACAGCCTCCTGTGTCGGCGCGGTTAATTCTACCCCGAGGACGAAATCGTTAATGGCGGGCTCAATTTTAACAAGGCAAATTTATTTTACCGTTCAAATTTTTGGTGCTGAAGCTAAGCTGATGACCGACCAACGAGAAATTGGCTCGCAGCTGGCTTTTGTCAAAAGAAAAATGAGATTCTGACCATCGTATCCAACAGATTACAACCCGTTGAATATGCTGCCTTGCTACTCATGGCGGTACGTCTAATTGTTTTCGAAATATAAAGTTTTGAAACTTTTAAGACGAAAACGATGTTTGATGTATGGGCGCAATTTAGCGCGTCTCTTTTATAGCAGACAATATGCAATGCTGTTCGTCCACCGCCTATTTATTATGCGGCATCGCAAGTATTAATGTACGTAATTTCGCCAAGCACGCTTTGTCATCATCTGATTTATGATAAGATAATAGAGTAGACATGAATGTATATTACTGTTCCAGTAGCGGTCGGTTTCGTTAGTTATATTTGCGACTTCCGGCGATTAGCATCGAATCTAGACTAGAATCTTTTTCCACTTGACGTAACCAGCCTCCAAAATTTAGGCACAACATACAATTAGAAGTAAATACTATATTAAATAATAGAAACAGTAGTAATCAAAGAAAAGTTTTTTTCTCATAAAAATTCAATTTTTTAATAATTTGGGCGACCGGTTTCGTGTTATATAAGATACATTCTCAGGCAAGAATTAAAGTAAAGGTGTTAAAGTTGCGTCAACGAGATTTAAATAAAACATTTAGTTGTTTCTACTTGCAGTTTCTGCAAAAGCTTCAGCCTTTCCACGCATTATATCAAATTTAACAATTGCGTAGGTCGACATAAAGTTGCGCTGCTTCTATTTTTGCTGCGTGAACTGTGTGATTATGTAGTTTTTTCATTTTAACTACTTCACTATTAACTGTAGTAGTTTGCAGAACAAGACACTATTTGGTCTATTTAAACTATTTGTACGGACTAAAATGATGGGAGCATTACTTGTAAAGTGTGTAGACTCACAAGAGAACTATGTTGAAAAATTAAGATAAAAAAACCTTATATCTCTGGTAGACTGGAATCTATCTTTTTAGACTACCTTCGTATATAACGCAGTAACTTTTTTTTGTAATTTATAATTTTGGACATCATCTCCGATATTTCTTGAATTATTACCTTTGCTTCAAGCTTGTTTATATATTTACATATTCTTGCGTTAAAACTACACCCACATATATGTAAACTACATTTGGTAATGTTTCGAAATCATTTTACTGCTTACTAAAAACATTAGCGCCGTTGTTTTCATTCATAGTTCCATTCAACGGCTACCAAATTTTTTGTATTCGTAGCGTGAAGGAATGCAACATGTATTGTTACATATCCGGGTAATGGAGGTTACATCTAACGCATTGAATGCCAAATGTAATGTTTTCTATTCCATATGTAACGAAATACCTCAATAAATCTTCCTTTTATTTCATGAGTAATGATAGCAAGAAGTATAGAGCTGTGTTTTATTTCATGTTTTAACAAAAAATATAACGTATTAAGTCAGATTTTTTTTTTAATTTCAGATAATTTCTTCAATTCTATAAAGTAAAAAAGCAATTTTAATTGTGTTGTACTACATTTTCAGTACGCTGTTTGGCCAATTTCCAAACTAACCTCGTTGTATATTATAAATTTACCAAGTAATAATACTCATGACTATTATGAACGGCGTTGATGATCTCCTAGCATCTAGTCTTAAACTTTCTCCTTACTTTTCTTTTCAATATAGGCTGCAATTAACAATGTTCATAATTTACTTACTTACAAATTGTAGTAAGCATTAATACTCTCTCTATGGTATGTATCTATGGCATTTAAAAAACATTGTTCAGGGAGATCTTAATCAATTACTAGTATTTAGCGACAGAAATTCACGTATTAAGAATATAATTTCTATTATTTACCGTCATAATATTACGTACTAAAGTTCATAAATTCTTCGGCAACTCATGCTGCTAAATAATAAACCCCAAGATTTATGAGCGAATATTACGTTTGGTGACACACAAAAAGCTCGTGAGATATACATCATAATGATGATTTATGTATCGTCATAAACTGGAAAGCCTGAGTATATTAGAGTTATTATTCCATTCAGCGGAAGTATAACCCATTTCAAATGTATTGTAGATTGAGAATGATGCGAAAATTGATTGGAGAATATTGACGAACTCTTGAAGTTTCAGGAAAGAATATAGTGAGGAAAACATCAAAATAATAAATAGTAAATATGTTTACCTGTTCCGATTGTTTTAAGATTACCTAAAGATTTCTAATATTTATATCCATGTTATGCTATGGACAAGGAGAGAGTGAAGTGAATCTCACAGAATTTAAGCCACGATGAACCCATTACGAATCCCTTTTATATCGGAGGGGTCATTCAAGTCACTGATTTCGTGTAGGTTAAGATGTTGCCTAGAGGGGTTGTGAGTTGTGAATCGTCATGCTCAAACCTCTCTTAACCAGTCTGCCTACTTTTCATTGCTAGGATTTCCATTGTGGCCTTTTAGCCGAGAGAGACTAAGCATGGAGCTCTGTGGCAGTTAAGTAGCAGTGCTAAGGCTACTTGCTTGGTGTCGGTAAACAAGTTGATGTTTCTGCTTACAATTTTAAGACCAGCGCAGAGGTTTCCACCTGGAAAGCGATGGTTTTTGTTCCCAGCAAGCATAATTCCTTTAGATGGAGCTGCCCTGAGTGTAATCTTGCTCCAATCTTTTTGTTGGTCTTTAATTTGTTTACGATAGTTTGTTTATGTGTCAATGATTTATAGAGTTTGTCGAAGATGAAAAGAAGTGGAATATTATCCATCCTGTTGTCTAGGATTTCAAAGATATTGATATTCATATCATTCCATACAAGTTTCTTGCATGGTTAAAAGGGGGGCCCACAAAATTAATAATGTAATGTTGCTCATCTTTTATTCGCAGATGTGATTACTTACATATAAAACCAATTCAAAGTAAAAGCTTCACTAAAGCACCATAAAATTGATTCGTTGAAGGCACATTCCCGAAACGGAGCATTCTATAAGCAATTTAGTGTAGATTCCTTCCTGGTACCCTCACCTAAATTTCAAGTTATCACCATTCTCGTCTAAGAATAACATATAGATAAAACATCAATTTGTGCATTTACCTTTTATAAGACTTACCTCCCATATCCTTTCATAAAAATGCTGCACACGTACAGAAACGTGATATATTTTCACATTCTCACAATTATACCGAGAGTATACGTCCACATATCTTCCTTATATAGCTTTAATCTTAACTGGCATTCACACTTCGCCCACGATAATGCGTATACGTTTGAATTCTCTTTCTATCGCTTATTTATTCTACTAACATGGCCATCAGTCGCACGTATGCTAATTATGCATATATGTATGTATATCTAGACACTAGACATACACAAATGCACATACATCATGTCACTTAGTGCGTAGGTGTACACGAATAAATGAAGAGGGCATTGTCGATTATGTATTCCCATTCAAATTCAATTAATATTCCATTAGCCGGCTGGCAATTTATATCGTTATGATTTGTATGATGGGGCGTTTCTTTTACTATATCTAGATAAGTTATTATATCTTCATGTTTGACTTTTTCAGTCTAATTGAACACTTGAGAACAAACGGTAAATAAATTATGACGACCGTTACGTTTAAGGACAATGATTCATACATTATCTAAATCAATCTCGATTTATCTCGCAGTGATTGCTAATGGAGTTCGTCATAGTTTTGCCTGTAACGTTAACTTTTCCATGTTCATCTCTTAGTCTGAATTACAATAATTAATTGAAATGACTGCCACAATCAACTACAATCTTTAGTTTATTATATATAATAAGAATAAATTAAAACGAGTAATGTAACAGAAAAAGAAATCCCAAATGATACACAGAACTCTAGGAAAATCGTGAGCCACTCCATTTCGGGGAGCTGCTGTGACTCATATGCGTAACTTACAACATTAAATGCAAAATTACACCTTATTACAATTGTAGATATAAAATCAACCACAAAAACAGGCACCTTTATTGCGAAAATTTCTTAAATATTTACAGCATCCTGCCAACTAACTGTTTTACGTTTGCAGTTTCCAATAAACATGGGTACTTCTTTCGATCATTTTTATTTGGCTTTTTATTTTAAGAAAGTCAACGGCACTGTAACGATTTTTGTGCTTTATTAAATTGATCAAAATGGAAATTTTGCCATTTACATGATTAGTATCTTTGATGTATTAAAGCTGTTGAAATTGAAATTTAATACTACTATTCTTTTACTACAAATTGTCACTGCAAATCACTCACACTATTCTTTCTTATTATATCTGTTGTGTGTTCAATTCAAGTTTGTAGAATGACTGATACTTCCAGTACGAGGTATTTTTAAATGTTTAGCATATAATGCAATTGCATTAGAATATGGTGATGCCACTTCTCCATAGTTAATGGAGCTTGCATATTTCAGGATAGTTATTTTACTTTTCGAAAGCTTAAATATGTTAACTTTGAAACTTGGAGCAGCAGCTTATGTAAACACACGCAATGGAATTAACTCCGGGGTATACACGAGTGTTGAAACTATCTCGAAGATTCACGGACAAATGTAAAAGAGTCTTTATTACAGTCACGGACTTATTTTTGAAAGTTAAAGTTTCTTGAAGATGTAGAAATGAATATCGTGTATACAAGGCTACAATTTAGGAACTTACATCATCACAATATTTCTACACAATAGGATAATGAATAATTCCACTAAATATAGAAATCTTATCGTACAATAACGTGCCAGAAACACGTCATCTGGTAAATAAACGCGTCTCGATAGAACCGTAACAATGTTTATACGGTCTATTTTACAGTTTGCATTTACACGGCTGTCATACTCACCTTCTTAAATGGAATTTGTGATAGTTGCTGGTATTCGTATAAAAATGTCGTATGAAGCCATTCGTAAAGATTATTAGCTCAAATGTAGACAATGATAATGTTCTTCAACGATATTTTTTTTTTGTTTGAATGGAATGAAAACGCGGAATTCCTATATGTGCACAGTATTTTTACATTCACTTATAGTCAAAGATTTAGCAAGGTTAAATCTTAGTTCCTTATTCCAATAAAGGCATGAATACATATGATCCCTTGAACTAATGGTCTTTAAATGTATGATTATGCATATTGTAATATTTCCAATTAATTAATTAATGGAAATATTAAGAGGGATAGAGAAAATCAGAAGTAACTCCATATGTGATGAACTGCAGCATAAACCTTTGGTGTTTGGTTAATTGACAACAAACGAAATTCCTTTTCAGTTAATAAAGTTCGTTAGTCGTGTAACTTGTTCCGCATTAGTATGTATTATCATCCATTTATAGTTTTACCTTCAAAGAATTTATCCTCAGTGGAAGTTTATAACTGCTTTTTATTTGTGCTTTAACATATTCCAGGAAAATAGTAGCAGTCTATAGTTTTTGGTGTTTTATTGATTTGGTAAGTTTTTTACAAATGCAGTTTGAACGCACTACATACTTCAATTATTCAGAAAAATACGGACACTTCAAAGTGGTTCTTTAAATTCCTCCCCAGTAGTTACTTTATTCCACCTAATGAGGCTCTGTCGTAACAGTCAGGGATAATCGCCTCTAAATTTGTTCAGTTACTTTGTACCTGTAAGTACAAAATAACCAACAAAACAGAAGCTAAGGGAGCAAATTTAGGAGAGAAATAACAAAACGAAAAAAGGTACTTAATGAATAGCGAACAAAATATTGATGCAAAATATTAAACTCATTAATCTACAAGTCAAATGTTAGTTGATTTTGTTAACGGAATTTTATAAAATAACTCAAAATGTAGCAACACTTCAATTCAAAACAACCATACTAACTTCCAATACGTTACATTGCAAATTAATACTTAAAAATTTAAAGGTTGGAGTGCCACATGTGCACGAGGCTCGACAAAATGACCATGCGATAAAATGGATTTAGAAGTAAGTAAAGGTGATATTAACCATAAAGCCAAATGATTTTGCAATAAAATGTTCATCGAGAGAAGATAATTGGAACGTACTAACCAATTTAGAAAAATGAATAACTCTAATTTAAACTGCAATCCTGTCTGATCGCGTAACAAAGGTTGATAAGAGAAGGAACGAAGGAAAATTTGATTCGGTCGAACATACGCGTAAAAATCATTCGCAACAAGAAAAACTAAGATACAGCTCGCAATTGTGCAACAAATCGAAATAAACATATATACCGCTGTTCAAAATACACAGACCAACAGACTAATAAAATTGTTACAACACCTAGATCTTTTATCTGCATGCTATTAGGGAGTTGTTAATGTCGTATAAAGAATTAACTCGACCTGATTGGATAAACAAAACAAAAGAACACTCAGTATTCAGCTTTAGTTTATTCACCTTACACCAGCTAGCAGTAATGCCCAGATTTTCTTGTACCCTGAGATATGGGCGGGCTTATGCGCCTATATCTAGAGACTCCACTTCCAAGATTGGAAGGGAAATTAAAACAATTATTCCTCCCGAAGCCCAAAAACGTCTAATCTCAGGTGAATCCAAACCACGTCGGTTGTATGGTCTTTCCAAGATTTACAAGCAAGCATACCTCTCAGGCTTATTGTTAGTACTATAAACTCCCCTATCTACCACTTATCCAAGTACCTGGCGAACATTTTCAAAAAGGTCACGAGGAACATGCCGTCGCACGAATTTAACTCTGCTCGTTTTGTGGAGCTCATCTCTAATGTTAGTCAGCTTTATTTACCAAAGTTCCTATCCATGATTCAATTTAATTCATCGAATAACTCCTGAAACGGGATGACAAATCTGGTGGCTAAGTCCTCTCGTGGAAGAATGTCACTTCCACATATTTCACATTCCAAAAACAATTTTACAAAAAGTTATCTGGAGCTGCCATATGTTCATGGAATCCATTACTCTTGATTCGGCGGACCTGAAACCCAAGGTATGGTCCCGATATGTTGACGATACTTCAATATCTGGCCTTATGACAAAGACTCCTCACCTGGCTTCCTAGACCATCTCAATCGTCAAGACCCGGGCATCAATTTCACAATGGAGGTAAAGGTGTACACCGTTCGTTGATGAGTCACACGTATCTGGCGTGGTTTATACGTTGAGATACCAGAATAAATGTGGCCTACCACCTTTCCTTCTCTTGAAGAAGTCCCATATACTTGTGGGCGAAACGTCAAGTATTTGATTAACCGTGATACAGTCCGAACCTGGAACAGGTTTGACCGTTTTAGTTTTGACTGACTGCGGTTGTGGAAACCTACATCATTATTGTCCAACAGAATGATTTCCAACATATCTAGGAATTGTTCAAGAGTAGAGTATCAGTAAGATACTCCGTTTTATATAAAGGAATCATCAATTCATAGACATAACTGTTGCTAGGTACGCCACTTAAGTGTTTGTAGGCGCATATGCTGAGCTTACGTTATAAATTTTTACACTTACGACTCAAATAGTATATTGCGCGTTTTCTTTAACAATGTTTGCTACAAAATTATTTCTTTGCACTATGCAAAACTTATTGCAACTAACTTTTCATTGTAATTTTGTTCACAAAACCGTCTCCTTTAACATTACTCTAAGACAGAATCTTAGATTGTTTGAATAATATAATTTCGCAGGAAGTCTGCCATCTTCAATAGTACGTCTATAGCGTAACTTCACCTGCGCAACGAAATTCTTAATTAACGATACGTAGTATGTGGCAAACTACCACACAATGAATTTGTAATACAGGAATATAAATATTCTACAACTAAGCGTCGTAATACTTTTGTTGTATAACCAACATTTATGTAATTCATGTAAATACTTGCGGAATTACGTATACATATAACGGAACAAACCCAGACAACGCTGATTAACGCCTTATCTAAGTCAAATACATCGGTTTTCTCTTTTTTTGTTTTATGTAACGCTTCGCGGAAACAAGAGGTCAATAGCTTCGGAAAATACCTTGGCCATAGTTGGCTATTACTCAAATAGTTTGTTTTGCTTAGAAGAAATTGAAAGCGTTTAAAGTCGTGAACCTATTAAAGAATAAAAACGTTTATATGATTTCAATGGATTCTAACCCGTTTGTAGTCAATGTACTATTTGCTGTTATGGTTATATGCAAAACAAAAACGACAACCTTTTTATTCCGGTATAAGCGTGATAAATCAAAAATAGTTATTTTCACACCACTAAAATTATCGGAATCTAACAGCTAATAAATTTTCCATACGATTAATAATAATAGCAAGGACTGTGGCGTAGTATGGTAAACAACACATAAGTATCGGCACCCTCCGCACCACACAAGTTTAATTTATTATATAATAATATAATAAAAAGTCCGGGACGGCCGTTTCGAGGACAGGAATGGTCCTCATCATCAACCGGTGACCGAAT
>LR736873.1:891663-939074 GCA_902654985.2 Oryctes borbonicus | reverse complement strand
TGTCCTCGAAACGGCCGTCCCGGACTTTTTATTATATTATTATATAATAAATTAAACTTGTGTGGTGCGGAGGGTGCCGATACTTATGTGTTGTTTTCCATAGGATTGTTTTTCCAGATCTCACACAAAATAAATATTTACTTACATGTCGTTTAACACAGAAGACAGCGTTGCTGTTACCTATCCCTCCAATTCGCATCTTCCTCGTTCGTGATCATCAAAGCGCTCAAGTGAATTGTCTTGTAAAATTGAATAATTCCCGGACTGGAGTTTGCCACCACTTTAATCCCTCTAACATGAAGTTATTCCTGTGATTCTTTGCGCTTTTATTCTATCGTACCGGGGTGTACACCTTCCTACACGTTTCTACGTCTCAAGTTGACGTTATTCAACCGGTTCACTAATTAAGGGACGAATATATTCCACCCTTACCGTACGAGTGTAAGCAACCGCTTCACACTTCGTCAATCACAATGCTTTCCACGATCGATTTGACGGAAAACCAGTTATATATCAATTTATTAAGAGGAAGGGGTCTAATATTAGATGATTTTCCGGATTGTGGGGTTGGCAAGGAGCATAATCTAAATTTTGTATGAAATCGGTAAATGGCAATATCAGGGAGATGATATAAGGAAGTTCTATTTGGGATGAGATCATCTGGTATGTTGTATAGGGCTAAAGATTATGTGTGTGAAAGTTGTTTTTTGTGAAGCTGCCCATTCATCATAAGCCAGAACTTAACAATTTTTCTAGCTACATACATATATATAATATAATAGTTGATACTTATATAATAGCCGGCGAACTAAACAATGAGTCCGCTAGGAGATCTTGTCTTGGTTAGATAAAGAACATGTAAAGAAATGCAGGTTGACTGAACGACAAATATATACTAAAGAACTAACAAGAAATTGAGATACTAAGTTTTCTGTTTACCTAATTAAACGCAGCAAAAAAGGTATCAAGATCATCACCGAGTTGGTGACTGAACACTGCCTCCTGAAAAAGCATTTATGTAACATACGTTGGTCGAGAAAGTGAACTTTGGTGTAGAAGATGCGAATTACAAGAGAAAATGAGTTTGCATATAATTTGCACGTGTGAGGAGCTAAAGGTTCAGAAATATTTGGGGAAGACTCTACTGGACCCCTCGAAGGTACTTAAATATCCCCTAGCCAAGATAATGTCCTGCTTTAGTGGAAATGAGAGTTCAATTGGGGACGGTACAAAGAGTATTAAGCTCAAATGTCTGGACTACTGGAGACCTACCTAAAAGTATGAATGCATGTGAAATTGAAACTGAAAAAGTTCTCTTATAACAAGTACCTAGCGATGCACTGTGTTTTGGTAAATGACGCAGTTCTTCTATTGTTAGTTTCAACTCGAATATGAAAAAAGAAAAGAAAAATAATTGCTGATTCGACTTGACTTACCGCAAATATGTATGTATGTAACTGTGCATTTAAAATTCAATGTTTTGACTCATTTGTACCAGAGCAATGACAAATACAAAAGCAATACAAAAAAAAGAACTGTAAACACTTTTAGCAATAACTCAACAAGTTATTTATAAATCTGCCCCATTAGTGCCTACGGCACTGCCGCCATTTTTATAGTGATAGGTGACCCCAAACAAATTTAAACAGCTATTTGAAAAGCATTCTGGAAAAAGTGTTTAATTTCCAATCAATTTTATGTTGGGAACAGTAAGATGTTACCCGACACCAGTAATGGTTAGAGATGGCCAAGGCAGGTGAAATTATTCCTTTTTTGCAGCGACTAAACAGACTCGTGTATATTCGCCTCATAAGAAAGGGCTGAAAAAAAGTAATTTCACCTGCCTTTGTCATCTCTAGTAATAGTACTGCAATATGTATTACCCACCTGAATTTTAAAATAAATATTTTTAAATTGTTATTACTCAACTTATTCACGTGCCCTTAAATTCAATTAAGTATTTTCCACACACGTGCATTTTACATTATTCTGAAAAATTTATGCATGTAAGACCATATTGATAAGTCGTTGATAAGTTATTCCAAATATACCAGAATGCGACTTCTTTAAGTATTGAAAATGGGGTTTTCACGTATTAACAACTTAATTGGCTATAATACGGACTATGTATGTTGAGCTTATCTGTGATTATGTTCCTTCTTAGCCATAATTATTACGGAGATCCTGTTAGGAAATGATTTAGATTTGAACTTCCGATCCAGAAATTCCGTTTTACGTTTCTCCCTTCGTTATTCATCGCCTTTGAAATTATAAATTGTTCAATAAGTTTTAACACAGCAGTATACTAATACAACTCAAGAATTCTAGGAGGCGGTAAATCAAAACACAAGCTGTTATCGGACGGGCATTTCTCAACGAAATACAAAGACGACGGTACGGCTGACAACGGAACCCTTTACCTTCGCTTTTCCCCGACTCCGTAACTTGGAAGCGATTCCTCTTAATTATTGCGCGGCTCCTGCCTTTAAAGCGTAGACTAAAAAACCAATGCGGATATTCGAGTGGAAACGATGCTACAATTAGTCTAGAATTCTGGGCGGATATTCTCTTTAAATTTTATAATTGTGATATTTTTTGGAGTTTTTTTGTAGTAGCAGGCGATGTGGAAAAATTAATGTTATTAGAATTATTAGAATTCAGGGAAGGGATTGTGATGTAGAGCGTTTTAAGAACTTCATAGTCATTATGATGGACATTTGATTAAAATGCGTATTCACTACACATCTAAACTTAAAAACCGGCATGATTGAAATTATAAAAACCTGAGAGCTTCAGAATTTAATCTAAAAAATGTTCGCAGATTACCCATGCACCGTAAGCTTTATACTTCACTCGTTACAGTAACCAGATGGTCCTCATCATCAACCGGTGACCGAATTGACCGGTTGATGATGAGGACCATTCGTGTCCTCGAAACGGCCGTCCCGGACTAATTATTATATTACTATATAATAAATTAAACTTGTGTGGTGCGGAGGGTGCCGATACTTATGTGTTGTTTACCATACTACGCCACAGTCCTTGCTATCATCATTACAGTAATTTTAATTTATTAGAAAGTATTATTGATATGTCCAGGAGGAGTGTAAGACCCATTGTTTCGAATATCAACAGTCCAACTTAGTTACTTTTCAGGTGATTATTTGACATTGACCCAGTTACCTGTACAGATTCCCGACTTGGCTATCGAAAATTGTTACGGGCTCGTTGAAAAAATTAAGGACGTTGAGCTTAATGACAAAGAAATTTTGGTCTCGCTTGATGTATGTTTACTGTTTCCTACTGTTCTGGAGATTTAACTTTGGAATATTTAGAAAAACTTTTGGTAGATAACTAAATGGATAGAGAAGTAAATTAGTAACACCATTAATCAACAAACGGAAGGAACGGCAATTGGTAACAGTTTATTTCCGTTATGGTTAATTTCTGGACAAATTTGAGACCGATTTTAAGAAATCTTGGCCTATTTTCCTCGGCTTTGGATCAGATACGTCGATGACATTGTCTGCATCTTTAGCACAAGCGAATGTTCAATAATTGATTTCATGGAAAAATTTAATTCAAAATTTACCTCTATTAAATTTGCCGATGAAGCAGAAAAAGACAACAGGATTCCATCTCTCGATATATTAATCGTAAGAAAAAGAACATAAAACTTCGGCTATTAATTTTTTGATAAATTATTTGGTCAACTTCCCTTTAACTAAAGATAGGTATCAAAATGAACAAAAGAAATCATCAAGATTGCTGTATTTAACTGATCCTATGAAAATAATACTATCAGAACAGAATATAAGCACACTTGAACATATTGACAGGGGTAATAATAAATATGGTTAATTTACACTTTTATCCAAATTACGCGAAAGGTCTTCAAGAAATGTTTTCTAAATCTTCTACATATTACCATTATAATTACAATTAGTTTAAGTATAGATTCTAAAATATTCGATTTTTTTTTTATATTGAAGTGTGCTTAATATTCTCAAGGAGAACTAAATCCAAAGCAAAAATTTTAAAATTGGTTTCAAAAACATATTTCAAATTATCTATGTAGACTGCACGATGAATTCATTATTAACGAAAAGTAAAAAATAAGTTGGTCCAACGTCTCACAATAGTTTTAATAGTAAATATTGTCAGACAGTGGACCAACTTGTTTTCTTTACTTACCCTTATTTCATGTTTTGTTTTAAATTCTCTTCAAACTCATCAACTTTTAAAAATGCTATTTGAACTTGAAACTTTATTGCGATAACGCAATCTATGAATATCGTTGATAAACCCTTTACCCTTGCTGCTATAACTCACAACGTGCAACGACTTTAAGTAATATCTTAGAAATTGCTAGCAAATGTACACTTTACTATTTAAATTTAAGTTCTTTAAAACGCATGAGAGTGTAGACGTAGATGAAAGGTCAACGAGCAAATCCAACGAACCAAATGCACATTTCAAACCGCGCTCCCTGTAAAATTTTGCTTGAAACAACAGCAATAACAACAACAGGAAGAGCAAAGAATGATTCGTCGACAAAGCAACTTTATATAGAGAATGATTCTCGTTTTGGTATTGAAATAACTTCGTACAGACCGTGGAATATTCAGTGGGAATTTGATATCAACTTCACGTATTCTATTCCTTATCAAACTAAATCATATACTGTGTGCTGTATATAACGTAACTGTTATGGGTTTCTAGAGTATCGGATCGGAGAAATATTATTTGTGGCCAACACATTATTATTTTCATGATGTTGAATTGTATGAAGAAGTGTAGATAAGTGCAGATTTAATGCAAAATATATAACGGTAGATATTCCTTGTTCGCTATTTATGTTCTGTAGAGATTTTATCAACACTATTACAATTTCCCGTTACATTATAATTTTTTTTCTTTCTCCAAATAACGGTTATACATTCTAAACATGACAAAAGTAAACGGGCGTTGCAATAAAATATGTTCAAGAAATATTATTTTTTGACACAGCGGAACAGTTGGAAACTGTTGGTCAGATGAGATAGACATCAGAAAAAATATTATTGGAAACATGAGGCTATGAACCAATACATTTAGTGAAATCAACGCTGGAAATAGAAATATTTGTAAGTTTTCAGCATAGATCCAAGTATGGACAACTTGACTGGGATCTAAATTGTGCAATCAAATTATTTAGTATTTTCTTTCAGAATTCTTCACCTCGTTTTCTGTTTTGCGTTAGAATATGAATCTCATCAAGTTGCTTTCTTTTTAACTCTGCAATTTTTCTCGTCTTATTTTGTTTTCTTCTTTTATAGACGTCTGTTGCTTAAATAATTTATTGCCCTTCATGCCAGCTGTATGTCGAAATCACCTTAATCAATCCTCGTCTACAATTTGAATTTCAAGCTTTCTTTAATAGCTTTGTTGTGCTCCTATCTTTGTTATAGGCAGTGGCTGTGCTTTGATAAACCCTACAACATAATCGTGAATTCGAAAGAATTGGGAAATACAAAGGGAATAAAATCGAAGAACTGAATCTGGATTATAGATGGAACGAAAAGGGTCACTAATTCTGACGGTGAAATATGTATATATACAAAAACAGTGGATGTGTCACTTGGGCGACACACCAAGGTATTTCAACCAGAAGTATATGCTGTGAAAATCAGTGTTTGGAAAAGTCGACAACCTCAAGACGAAACGATTTGCATTTTAAATAATCCATGATGACACTCTGCCTTGGAGGCTCTATCTAAACTATTATACAATTTAAACAATCGATGGTGACTCTGTGCGAGTTAATCATCAAACATAATCGCCATAACATTTGGGATTAATTTTTATGAAACTATGAAAACTAAACTAAAAACTTAATTTTACAAAATTTTATACCTTTTAGCTGGCCCGATGATGATGTGCTTTTGAGCACGAAACCGGTCGCAATACTTAATTAAATTAAAGAATTTCTGAGAAAAATGTCCTACTTTTTTAAAAACAACGTCACTTTGTGTCACAGGAATAGTGGGCAAAGAAATTGCAGACCAACCAACGACAGATGGCTTTAAATAGAATTTCACAGGACCCAAACTTGGTTTAAATATAAATAAGAATGCAGCGCGAGGCGCAATTAAGAAATGGATCATAGAACAACCCCAATTTTATCAGAACCATATAACTGGTTCTAAAGGTACTGAAGATACTGTGGCTACAAGGTTCATATTCCCAAATGTGATTGCAATGTGAAGGTAAAGCTCCATGATAAAGCTTCAATATTTACGGCCGAACTTGCAGCAATTAATCACGCTCTCATGTATGTTGCAAGTAAAAAGTCAAAATAGAAAACATCCTACTAAAATTCACCCAATGTTCTTGGAAATATTGACTCAAATAGATAAACTCCGGAAGTGTAGGGTTGATGTTAAATATTATTGGATTAAAGGTCTGGATTGCCCAGCAAAGTATTCGATTCAATTAACGGTTATCAGTGACACATCCCTTCCAGCATCAGATCTCATTGCCTTGATAAAACATCTATTATTGAAACATGAGTGGCAAAGATATTGGGAAAAATCATATTCAAGACGAATGACACATTATGCCAAAATACATCCTAAAGTTTATCAGAATGCATGGTATAAACAATGTAATATATCAAGATTTTATTATTATTATTTGATTCATCTTCTTGTATATGTGGAGGTCCATTTGGAGATTTGAATCACATTTTTCTGGATGTCCTAGATTTTCACACCACAGGTTGGTACTACTGAGAAGACTAATTCATGCCGGAGTTAGTATGCCGACCACTGTTACTTGTTTGTTGCACATTAATCGCAAAGTTGTGTACGATGCGATGATTGGAATATAGATTAGGTAGGTTAGGTGTGGAATTTCCTTGTTTACCTGTGTGGGTTGTCCCCTTTTACCATTCGTCGCTTTCTGTTAAGTCATCCCGATAGACCACGGGATGTGAAGGATGTCTTGATCCTATCCCTTCCTATCTTTATGTGTTGTAGAAACGTATACTCAAGGTTGTAATGGATGGTAGCCCAATTTTTATTTGATTAGGTAATTTTTTAAAGGAACGTGTCGAAATGGGCTTCGATCCCGAGCGCCTTACATCTGTTCTTCGGATCCTCCTAACATTATTCTACCGTTTAGATAACAAATTGAGACACACGGTAACATGAGAATATCTGATAAAGATATTTTTATTGCATCGCTTCTACAGAATTATCAAAATCAATCAAAAGAACCACATTTTGCTACAGAATGCATTTGCATCTACCAAAAAATACAGTGAAATGACTGCACTAACTGTTAATCTTGCGGTTAGTTACCATTTCAGTAACGTTGTACTCGACTAGATGTACTAATGAAAACCATTTGTAGCAATTATCACTTCGACGTGCAATTTTACGGAAATACAGGCACGATAATTTATTACGCAGCAAATTCAATTCTACAGCGTTGTTAATTAGAATAAATCCAATATATTAAGCCGCCATTCGCCTAATGGAAGCATGCGAATTTTCAATAAAGTCGACGTGGCCTATTCGATTAACGGAACATCGAAATGCGTTAATCAAATCTTTCCTTCTAATAATTAGTAATTAGCAAGGAAATTATTAAATTATTACGGAAATTTTCGGTTTGAAGAGATTCTACAAATTCGGGTGTTGATTTGTTTTATCTTGAAGTAACTTACATCGTTGCTGCTACTAGATCTTCCGTTTTCGAAGAAACATAAGTAAGTGTCTCAGTGCTGCGCCCTTAATAACGCCTTACAAAGTTATGGCAGCGAGTGATGTGAAGCTGGAAAAGCGGTTCTTTAATTTTAGCGAGAGAAACCTTATTATATAGCTATTACATGCTTCTTAGGATCTCTCAGGCAAACATTTCTCGATACACTATTTAGCTGCAACTATTTTCTGCTCATCATGGCACATGCCAGGCCCCTATAGTATTGTTTTGCTCTAAACGAACCCAAAATGTGCCATAAAGATCAACTTTGAGTCAAATCCTATTTCTATCTATCGCACACCCAAGTCTAGCCGCGTCAGCGTTTTATGCTTCCATTTTATTGACATTTCGACATGTAAAGCAAATAATAAAAAAGTTGACGACGCTTGTCGCCCTTTATAAAACCCCATATAGTGATTCCACGTCCTTGAATCCGTTAGCGATGCTGCATAGAGCAGAAGCAATTAATTCTAAGGCAAACGGTAGCCAAATTGACGATAACCCAATCACAAAATGTTCTCTAAAATCTTCCAAAATATCAGAAGCGAAGATCCTACCCGAATCGTGCACTTTTTGCGTTTAACAATTAAACCATATGAAAATGGAGGGATGTGAGAAAAAATATATACTTATACACTATTAAATAAAAACTTATTTAATATAAAAATTTCTTATATAAAAAATATCGTGACATGAGTTAGATAAATGTCAAAACCCTGACTTCAAGCACGTGTCAAGGAAACAATATTGAGGAATTCTCGACATCTTCATCCCAAATACGAACCTACTTATGGGAGGCATCAAAATACGTATCCAGCATAACAAAGAAGAACCCGTTCACATACTACCATTCCGATGTCTTTTTGCGGATTAGAGGACACGGCAAAATCAATATTTAGTTGCGATCCATTTATACCGTACGACGTTTAAGCCGTTTTTTTTCTTATTCAGGCATTGTATATTCCTGTTTAAATATTTACAAACTTATTCGGACAGGAGACGTGCAACGAGTGGACAATTGCTGGACCGAGAATCTTAAACGCTTTCGATAAACGGTAATGCAATTTTGTGGACGTGAGACGAATATAAAAATAGGACGAATTGAAATGCATCGTTATCACACGGTTCAGTGTTTGTATGCCGGAGCATATATTAAAAAACCGTTCTCATCGGATGGATAGGATTATTTAATTTTCCCCTTTGTATCGCGGATGCTATGTGTTTTTTTTTAGATTACATTCCTACCGAGTGATGGTAATAAAAACAACATGAATACCAAACCATATTGTGCTGGTGAATTTCACTGAACATATAACGGTATTATGTAAATATGGGCGTTTGATATGGACGCCAAATCGCTCTACAGTTAATTAAACCTTTGAGAGCATGCAATGAAATATTTTTTTGATAAACTTCCATCAACAAACAAACCGTTGTATTGGGTTACGCAAATTTAAATTTCAGTCGAATCTTTTGTGCTGTTATGGCTTCAAGAGGTTTGTTTATCGCGAAATCTGTAATTTATGGAAAGCCAATATTAAAATTAGTCAGCATATTCATCGGGAGAATGGTGAACGTTGCTTTGTTGCTTTTCTCGAACAATTACGTATATACGTAATCGTGTTCTCGGTTTGTAAGAGATGAACAGAGTACTCTACAATTACAAGACCTTTCCACTCCTTGAATTTATTTTGTATATTGTTAACGCTCGTAATATTCTTTTGTTTTAAAGTATTCAATGGCGCGGTTTATTCGTAATTGCCTTCGTGTATTACAATTCGCTACCTGCAACTACTCAATTTTATTGTATTTATTTGAAAATAATCAGCGATCGATTCAGTTCATCAATGGAATAAAAATTATGAAATAAGATATACGTATTTCCTAAAATCTGCACTATTGTCAAGCACGTATAGTAGTCAACTGATGCGTTATCCACCAGAGGAGTGGGCAACGGGTGTTCAACGCATGGGCCAACGTTGTGCACGTATAGCACTATGTTATTCGTTCTTAAGATCTGAATAATGTTTATGGAAAGTGGAATTTGATGCTCGACGAGGCCTTTGATAAACTGCTGCCCTGGGAGATCGTACTTCGGGCATTTATGTATTAGATAATTGTCGCCGTCTCTTCACCATAATTGCAAAAGGGATCTGATCTGAGATGGACTCTATGTAAACGTAAATCTGTAAACTTCAATCTTGCTTGTGGTCTTGCGCCACATTCCTGGGTCTGATGAAAAACATAACTTTAGTTTTCTGAACTGACAGCTGGTATCCGTTTTGATTTAGGCATCTTGATACTTTGCTCATCGTCATGGAAAGCAGGCTTAATAGGCTTCTGCTAATGATTTTATGAACGTCGGCTGTACATAGATTAAATCGTATGGCGCTTAAACTGGAGCCTTGGCTGAGCCCTATATCCGTTAGGTTCTTTTTCCATTGACTGTTAATAAAATACATACAATATTATTATTATTTTAGTAAATTGTATTTTTTGAAAAATTACTGTACTTAAAATAATTTAAAATTTATACCGGCCAGTTGACAATATTTTCTAATATTAATAAGAAAACAATCGAATTATTTCTATAATTTAGATGTAACGAGCGTCATTCATTGAAATTATAGGCCTCATGGATACGACCAGATACATGGTTTTTGCTATTTGTGCATGGTTATAGCACTATAGTCATGTTGTACTATAGTTGAAAATTGCGGAAAATGTTTCGAAGCTAACAAATAGAACATAATACTACAACTAAAGCATTGATAAGACTGTTTAGAAAGTAGTACAGTAAGTATACGCTACCTAAATTCAAAAGACAGCTAAACATGATTTTGCCTCTCATTTGTCTAATTCACGTTTTCTCCTATAAATTGAAGACGGCCAGACACGAAACTCTCTCAAAGCCAGCTATGATTTTTAAAACATTTTAGTAGTGCCTGCCAGTAACTATGTGAGTATGTCCACATACCCTTCGCGGAAAGATATACATTTATTGTTCTTGCCGAAGCTATTATGAATATTGTTTCTAATCTTTACAGTGATATCTTCTTTTACTACCAGGTTATTTCATTTTCCTCTAATCTATTAACGTCTCGTTTTATTGGCAGCTTTATGGGCTATAGTAACGTTTTAGCCCAGTGAAGCTTCTTCATTACGCTGGATCCTTTGGAGAGCACAGAACGACGTAACTCTTAAATACCTTAAATTCTCCATGCTTTCATCAGATCAGAATTATACGTGTATCGTCTTTTTCTAAAATTAATTTTTGGATATAATCCGAACTTAGTGAAAACTAAAAAGGATATGGGAGATCTATAGTTATCTACGATGAAAGATCCTTTAAGAGTTTCTTAGGAAATATATTGTCTAGAACAGTAATTTAAAATGCTTCCAAGAGAAAGCATTTTAAACCACAACGTGGAATAACGGTTCCGTACTACTTTGTATTCCGCTGAACAGACGTCTATATATACATGTTATACGTAAAAGGGATGAACTCGCGCAACGTCAACGGTCCCGTCTGCGTGTCTTTTACCGCTTCCATTAAATCGGTTGCCATATGAGATTGCAGATGACGAGTTTTGACCCTCGAGAACGTCATTTATAAGCAGAAAGAGAGAGGTACAGAACGCTTTGCAGGGCGGGTAAGTTCCATTTTGGGTATGGGTTATCAAGTGGACTTCAGATGACAAATATATAGAGCGTTCGTTCTTTCCCTTTGACTGCTGTTTAATTATTTACCGTTTTATAAAACGACCATTGACCGCAACACAAAAAGGACCCATTTCAAGATTAATGGCGGTGTTAGCTCGCATAATCTGCAATGTTCACTTGTTGGAACAGTGTTTTTGTTAGTTGGGAAATGCATGTTTAGTCGATTATTTAGTGTTAAACTGTACATAGGCATATTTCTGTAGTATACAGTGCATTTCAGATATCACTGGCCATAGATATTTACGTAGTAAAACCTTTATGTGGTGTTAATAGTTTTTCGGCGGGGAGTGTGTCATTTATTATTTACTCACGCAGCAGTCAGAACGATTTTTATGAGGTTTTAAGTCATGTTATGTCATGGAGTAAAAAAAAATAACACTGAAAATAAAGTAAAAAAGTAGACAGCAATTTCAGGTACAAGTAGCCGATTGTAACATGTGCTCTGCGCTCTTGGTGCGCCGTAGATTTCCGTCGTAGATGGAATCCAAATAGCGCAAAGCTTACGTACCTCGAATGTTCGTGCAAAATGGTGTAATAACAAAATATTACAACCTGCTAGACAGGTCCACCGGAAAATGAACAGCCCTCATATATTGCCTTTCTGTTGATTACGAAACCATTACCAAGTTGCTGACAAATATCACTAAATTCATATTCGACCACCAATTCTGGCTTTGTTTTAAACTCAAGAGACCTCCTACATCCTCAGAAATATTTATGTAATTGCTTATCGAACAGAACCAGTGAATCTCCCACTTAACTCAATTACTTACTATTCAACAAATCTAGTGTTTCTAATGTAGTTTCTAAGTTCTTGTTTCACGAAATAGCTACCTACCTAGATAGACTGTTATCTATTTCAGAAATTAGCCAATTTCCAATAATATTATTCTTATTATAGCATTTGAATTGAAGTGTTAATAATGGAAGCTTAAATTTGCTCGGTAGTTTCGATATCTATTATGCATTATTTGAAAATGGGATCGACAGAGCACGAAGCAAAAAATATTTAAAATGCCTCGGTTTGAAAATCTCGGCTCTCCCCATGATTATTTAATTAACACCTTTTAAAAATGTCGCCGACACCGAATTTGTGTTGGTTTGATTCCCCGAGAGAGATGTGCAAACAACGAAAGTGGATAGATGTCACGTCTGTCAACACAAGAGAGGACTTGTATTTCGTTGATTTCTGATCGAGATTTACAAAAAAAAAAAAATATATGAATATTGTGTAGACTTGAAGCTGTTTTCTTTTTTCGAAACCATTAGTAAAACACATTAAGCTTTTCTGTCATTTCCTAGGATCTAAAAAAATAATAATTTTCTTATGCCAAACGAATAATTTCTACGTTACAGGTGAGCGTTACAGAGCAGCATGCATTAGCTAATACAGCTTTACTTAATAACACAGAATGTATCACAAAATATTGATTCTAGTGTGTCTATCGATGTTAATTGACTTAACTAAGACTTTTTTGATTTAATTAATGATGACATTTTACTTTATAAATTGTCTATATGAATATGAGATAAATGGTATAGCTAATCATTGGTTTAGATTCTATTTGAGAAATCGTGTGCAGAAGGTAGTTTATGAAAGATTTGAATCGGATGATAGTATCATTAATTTAGGCATTTCCCAAGGTTGTATCCTGGGCCCTACCCTATTCTTGATTTATATCAATGGTCTTTCAGGTTCTGTAAATTCGGTTGATAGTATTACATAATTTGCTAATGACGTTGTTATTTCCGCTAATAAATTAGATGAGTTATGTGCTAAAACAAATTTAGTTTTTAGCACGATATTATATTCGATGTTTTGTAATAAATTAATAATAAATAAAAGTAAAACTCAAACGTTTTTATATACTAATAAATTTAGTGCAATGTTTTTCGTGGGGTAAATTTTAGATTTCGAAATTTTTCAAAAGACTTATTTATAGAAATTAGGGTCGTGAATTCGGGAGTGTCCTTAGATACTCTTTCGGCAACTTAGAAATTAAGAAGATACAAAGATGTAAAAAAGAAAACTAACCTGAATTTTCGTAAATTTTGCTTCATAAACCCTGTGTTTATGCGCTTCTAGCGAACTCAGCTACTTCGATATTATTTACTCGAACTCACTTCTGAATTTTTGTTTTAAAATGTCTGAACAAACACTTTTAAACTGGAGATATCGAGACACAAGATGCCTGGATAACAGTTAGATATAAAGTCACAAATAAAGCTAACGTCGTTTAAAACCATTGTTTAACAACCTTGGCAATTGTTTTAATTCCATTGTCACCTAGGATAATTTTTCCCATTTAAAATATATAATTAGAAAAATAAATGCCGAAACTAATTATTTTTGCTGTAGATGGATGCTGATGTAGAGATGGACCGAAAGATTTTTAATCGATGAAATTAACTTTTTATACGACTGACGTTTACACTTATTCTCGCTGTAGAATGGTTTCACATTAGTTAAGAAAAAGAAACTGGAATAGAAAAGCAGTTAATGTAAGTCTTTCCCACAATTGTCGTTGGCTGGACTTACATTATTTGCGCCCCAAAGATATTTGGCTAAAAAAAAATTTTTCTTTTAGGAATCGGGCTTGCTACCACCCTTATTCTCGATAGGTGAACAATGTAAAATAACAAGAAGAGATGCGAGGGTGGCGCTGATGATTTATACCTCATGGATGTTTCGTTGTAACATTACACTAGATATAACTTGAATGGCTTTATATTAAATAACGGTTTTGTAACCTTTGTGAATTCCTCCAGTTTTCGATGATGAAGATCTAGAATGGGAGGCGCATGCTGATAAAAACGGTTGTAGTTTTCAAGTTTTAGAAATTTGGTATTATAGTTACTTTTTCCTAAAATGATGTATGGAATAATTTACCGGGTACTAAGCTCGAGTGGCTTTCAATTTTTTTTGTTACAAAAGATTATGTTCAATGTATTATGTTTAGTTTTGGATGGGGTACATCGTACTTTTGACTTTTTATGATGCATACGTTATAGAAGTTGTTTATTTTGCCTTCAAGTACCGTCATAATTATTTCAACACAGATGTTTCTCATTGAAGTGAAAAAGCAAAATAAAAACTATTTATTACCTCCATACCATATAACAAGCTTGTTTCGAAGATAGTTGTATTTCATGGGCTGTTAGTTGTTTAATAAGCTTGCTAGAAGCATAATGATGTTTTCTTTAAAAAATCGGTAAATAAATACTTATTATCGCTTAATTGCTATTGAATTACTGATTTTACAGATTTATAATGCAATTTGGGTATTCTTGTATACATCTTCTAGGCATTTATATATATTTTTTGACGTTTTCTTCCTATATATCGTGTTTATTGAAATAAAGATACTATGTACCTTTAGGCAACGGCGACGCTCTACCGTTGCTTAACATAATGCTGCAGCGAATTATATAGCCGAGCTACCTCTTTTTGGATCCTTTTTTTATAACTTGGATGTTTTATTTTGTAAATATATCTACACCTAACGATAATCTGGGAAATGAGAATATAACTCGTTTTCACAAAATATTCTTTCGGTCCCTAATATCCAAATTTAAAATAATTTAACACGCTAAAGACGGTTATAATAAATGTTATGTTAAATTAATTACGTAAGAGAAATGTATTTGACTTTGCATAAAGTCTTCATCAGAGCGGCTATTAGAAGAACAATTAAATTTAGATAAAATAATAAAAAAAGATTTTATGCTACACAAAATTTAATTATCAGGTCAACATTTTAAAATACTTCGTCGTCAGTTGGTACAAAAAAAATGCAAGGTATTCACAATGTAACATACAAAACTGCAATAATAGAATAACTAGAATGCTCCAGAACATACTAAACTAAAAATACAAAATTTAAAGGGAAAACGTGTATGCCCGCCAGGATAGGGGAAGACCAGAAACAAGGCAAAAGTGATAATTTTACATGACATTTAAAATATTTAAAAAAATAGTTATTTACAAGGCAAATTGGAATAAATACAAATTAAGTTATCAATGTCTTTCGTGTAGTTAATGGATTCCAAACTCTTCGGGATATTACACAATTCAATAAAATTACGTTTAAACTGATTGCTTTCAACATTCAAATTTCTTACATTATCAAAGTCAAAAATGTGACCTGTGTCTTTACAGTGGACAGAAGGGGCAGTATTTCGCATAGATATCTTATTTGTTTCATTTTTTTGCTTGTTTCTCCAATGTAACACCCATTGCAGTTGTTACAATAGACATCATAAATAACGCATTTGTCGTAATTTTCAGTTTTATTCTTGAGTCTGGAAAAGAAAAGAAAGGCCATTATTAGGAGTGGGATGCCTATGGCTATTAGGAGTTAAAATGTTATTGATCAGGAAATTATGGTAACAGTTAGTTTTTAATAAGTCAAGGGTCTTAGTATGAAAAGCCGGATGGGGGATGTTTAAAGTTTTGCATTTATATTTATTATTACTGGGTGGATTTAATGTTTAGGTGTGTAAGGAAACATCAGGTTCGCTAAAAAACGCTAATAAAATATTACATTCAGAAAAGAAATCTATATTTGCATTTGCAACAAACAACAAATGTAACTTTCTTTTAAAAACAATAAATATATTTAAATAGCTATTGCATCCATACTTATTATTGAATCAGAAATTAGCAACGTTATCGAGAACAGATAAGCGAAAGGCGGGTGAAACAATCAAGTACTTTAGTGCTAACCTGTTGTAGGTTTTAAGTACAGTAAAAACTGTTTCAAAATTCAAAAGAGCATGTTGCTTATTTAGGTTTTAAATAGAGAAAGCCAATTAAAAAGTTCGTTTCTCTGTAATTAATTAATAGTCCCTACAACTTTTTTTTGGTAACTTAAACTGTCGAAAACTATCAAGTTGGCTCTTCCGAATTGACAAATTTATGGAAAAAAATATGTATCTTAATTTTAAAACTTATATATATATATATATATTATAGCATTACAGTATACAGTAACTAACAACAAATAAATATTACTCTGTAAGTTACTACCGAACCCCAAAAAGCCTGTTTTTTTTTCTTTTACGAATACAAAATCTAAATCCAGAACGCACTCTTAATCTTCATAACATTGTAGATCTTGAAATGAAAATATATGTTGAAAGGTAAAGTACTTTTTTTTAATGATTATTGTTATTTGTAATTGGAAATAGCTATCAGCATATCATCTCCCGGAAACGCAATCATCAACGTACAAATGTATACAGGAAAAATAAAAACGGGAATAAATTTGAAATAACGAACATCCAAATCCGTTTTATGTTAATCTCCACATTAGAATAACCATGCATTTACCTCTGCTTTTATACAATTTTAACTAAAACCTATCACGCCATATGTTTTAACCTATATATTTTTATAGACTTTGCCTTTTATCACATTTTCTATTCTTCCCTTCGTAAAGCAGCTACCTTTTATGCAAAGTATATGCCACGTTACCGAAACGGAATCACCTTCACGTTTTCCTTTTTCTCTCTCGTGCTTGACAAAATATGTGAAGAAATATGAAAATAGTTGCCGGCTGTCGCGGTCCCCTGTTCGGAATTTCTTTAGATTTTCAACGCAGAGAATGAAGACTGAATATCAAAACGATGTCTCCAAATGTACGCTTCGAGCTAAGGGGGCGTCTAGCAATACACATTGAAATAGCTGAAATGAGATTTGTCCATTCAAACTGAATTATTAGATAAACCAGTTTGAATGCAGCAGTATAAATGTGAACGCTGGAACTGGCGCTATATACTATAGAGAGACTTCGCTTTGCGTGGAACACAAACTTCGTTTCACTTCTCAATCTATTCGCAGTAGGAATAAACGGAATAAACGTTGTTAGCTGGTATATCAGTAATATAATAAAGTTGATTTATTGTAACTAGGTACACATAGTAATTCGTTTGATGTAGAATTCTGTTCTCAGGGGAAAGTAATACATATATTTGAATTGTAATAAAAAAATATTTAAAGTAGTAAATGAAAGATAAGGCAGACCATCTTGGCACAAGATTTAAAAAACTATATACTAAAGTATAATTTTATGGATTAGACTGAAGAAAGTATCAAAAGATGATACAGAACCATTACAAACTGTGAACGGTAATACTTTATTCTTAGCTAAATTATTCTTTTCTACAAATTATGACTTAGCCGTGCTATTTCGCTCTTTAAAAATGTATTCAAACACTTTTGATTCCGATTTCACGTTAGCAGCAAAAGAAGACAAGTCTTATGTTAGCAACATTTCGATCAAACCCATTTGAAACATTAAATATTAAGCGGTATTCGAACGTCCATTCCATGTTATTATTGTATGGCTGCGAAAATTGGCCATTGTGATATTTGGACGAAATAGATGCGATTCAAACAAGATTTTTTAAGCAGATACTCTACTGGCCTAGATCCACATCTAAGTATATAGTAAGCCACGGAACAAGTTTCAAAACGAATTAGTGTAAAAAAAGTTGTGCAAATGCGGAATAGCAGACTGATTAAGCAGACTTTTGAAGCATTAATAGCACTTGGCAAATCGAATAGCGATTTGGAATCCTTTAACTGGATCAGAACTTAGAGGGTGGTTTGTAGCAGTTGGGGTAGTCTTGGCAAAATTGGATTGTACTGAATTTGGATTCCAGATAGACAGTATGCTGAAGAACATGGCCAATAATCGGTATTTACACATAACAAAAGAAAAACCTTAAATTCCTAGAACAGCGAAGAAAAATCGTGGGAACGGCAACCGGATGAAACTGACGGGTCGGTGGGCGGGCCGAGTTGGCAAGTGTGATGGTCCTGACCGGATCAAGCTGACAAACGTAGCAGGCCGGGCCGGGCCGTGCTAACGAACGAGTCGGGCCGGGCCTACATGATCCTAAAAATGCTCACCTCTATCTCAAACAGTGTTAAGACACAAAAATAAACCGCTACAAAACTAGCTGAACATATGCCTGTTTTTAAACGGAGATCTATTGTGACGTCATGTACCTTTCAATGCTCAAACAGATAAATTCTATTAACCGGGCGTTGCTACTAGAGTCGCACATTTTGACGTTCATTTGAGAGTTATACTGAGCTTAAAGGTATTTTAAAATATTAGCAAGGGGATGAGATATCTAAAACGCTGACTTCGACTAAATCTAACTTTTTTAAACTGTGCAAAGATTTATTGAAATATTCATTACCAACCAATCCATAACTAAACAAATTGGCTATGTACAATAGAGCACATTCTTTGTAAAATTTTGTAGGTTTTAAGTAACTTAAAAATTTTATCCTGAACGGTTGTTGAAAGTGAGTCATTTTTCAATCATTCCAAAAAGTTAATTAATTTTTAGTCGTACACGTCATAATATTTCTCATAAAATAAAATTCACTTCAAAAATACTACGAAATTCCAGCAGTTATACATTCTTACAATAATTTTCTTACATTCACATTCATACATTCATGGATGTGAATCACATAATCCTTCTGATACAGATGCTAAACGTAAGCGCCGAACCAAACAAACCGCAACGTCTAGGAGTGCGTAATACAGTAGCGGAACAGTAGGTGACATCATTCATAAAAAAGAAAAAGCGGCCGTTTAACAGGAAGCAACTAAATTATTACTCATAAAATTGATGTGAAATATGAATACGAAGGTGGATTCATCAGAAAAAAACACATTATGTGACCATAGAATGTGTATTTCCTTTACACATAAAAAAGCAATGTAAAGTATAATATATATATACTTATATATATCAAAAATTTATCTAGTATTTTCATTATGATAATTTTGCGAAAAACAATAATTCTTTCCCAAAACAATTTTGAATACAATATATTTTATGCTGTTTCAACATTTACGAAATTATAATACAAGTTATAATTAGAACGAAAAGATTATAATATCGCAATGTAAAGTTTGTCAATAGTCAATGAAGAACTGGGAGTAATAAGAACACCTGCATACATTCAAAGATATAGCCGGCATTTAATGAAGGTATTTGAACACATTGATCTCTATAAGAGTAGAGCAAGAACAGCGTTGAACTGCTTCGCCTGGTGGTACAGACTATCTCGATCACCTCAACATCGCTTCTGGTTATTAAGATGGTTACTTAGTCACTAAGCGAGTGGTGGTGGTAAGGTCAAAATCGCTGATTATTTTGACAGTATTTGTGTATAATTCCAAATAGTACTCTAGTGTTCCAAAGTTTTCAGTAATTATAATTATTACTCCCATTTACTATTTGACAAAATCATATATTACGAGGGGGGTTCGAGAATTACCTGGACTCGGCAAGAGATACCATAGTGCTACAGGAATTGAAATAGCTCTATTTGTCACAAAAGTAACGTTTGAAAAGAACACTATCAAGTTTTCAAACGGATACGTCAGTTAGTTTGTGAGTAACAGCTATTTAGAGTGCACAACTTTTGTAATTTAATAACAAACAAACAAAAATCGAATATAGGGCAGTGATTAAATATTAGTTTTTGAATGATGAATGATGAGATAAAAGTAGAAATCGGTGAAGTTTATGGAGACATCAGCATCCCCCAATCATTCGGCCAAATATCAGAACAATAACAAGGGTGTCGTAATATTTCCCAGCCAAGTTCAGAAATTTATTCCCGGAAGTAGGAGGTCTAGCGTTGTCCTATAAGAATAGCACTTTCATTCGATTGATCAAAGGTTGCTTCTGTATGGGTGCTACTTGTACTCGGTAAAGCTGTTCATAATACAAGTTAGCAATGACGGTTTGACTCCTTTCCAAAAATTCATAATGTACAATTCCGGCTGCCACCAAACATACAATAAAATCTTTTTGGGCGCAGGCAAACCTTATGAGTGTGTGGCAGTGGATCAGCTGGCGACAACCGATGATACGAAAGCTTAGAATTTGACTATCCACTTTCCGTCGCAAAGTAACAACCAAGAAAATATTCTTTATCATTGGGTGAAGTGTTTGCCGAATAAATGGTGAAACGGCTGAATTTGTCTTCTGACAATTCATGTGGGACCTTGAGGGCTTGATCGCTCACTCTGAACCTTTCTGCAAGGTCTAAACACGCCGCACTGGAATTTGCCAACACAACCCTTGGAATATCTTTGTTTTTAATGATCTTCGGTATCCCAGACCATGCTTCATCGATCAAACTGAAATCTTCTGACGAAAATTTTTTCAACGACTTCTGTGCTCTTCGATCACTTACAGCTAGATCTCAGAATGCGGTGCATATTTTTCGCGCCGCCGCTGCAACGATAATCTACTTACTGCTAGTAATATGTAGTAAGTGTAGCGCCTAACGATATAGAAATCCACGGCTCGAGTTTTGCGCACTAAATTTCCCTATTTTTACTTTTGTAACTTCTGTCTTTCCTCTTCCAGTTTTCTTATTTCCTCATTGACTGCTTCTAGCAATTTCTTAATCGCTCTGTATTCGTATCTTCAACCACCGCCGTCACCAAAAAGGATACTTTTTATCATGCTACCATCCGACATCCTTGCAACATATCCCAGCCGGCCTCTGCGAACCTTCGCTACTTGAAAGATGCTTCCGTCCTGGTATATGTGCATAAGTCCTTAATTAGTTTTTATTCTTCATTCACCTATATCACTCATAACACCACCCTAATTTTTCGGCAAGATTTGACACTCCTATGCCTCCTCGTTGTCCTCGTTCTTGGCTCTAGCGAACAGTTATGGCTTATAGGTATGAAATGTTGATTAATGATCAGATCGCTTTCTTATAAAGCCTTGTCTTCGTATCTCTAGAGATTTTCTTCGCTTTCAAGATGTTTTGTAGGCCGCCTATGCTTCCTTCTACTTGGTAATGCTAACTGTAAAATAAACGATCTTTGTTGGATGATTTGTTATAAACGATATATTATACAACTCGTATTTGCTTTTGACGACATTTTCTTTTGTTGAATTTCCTGCAGTCCTCATAATTGAAAATAGTTATTATTGTTGTCATTTCGTCGGTGAAGATCTGAACGTATTTACATGCTACATATTCCTTGAATGACAGCCTACATAGAGCTTCGTGCCAGTCACACACCTTACTCCGAATTAAATAATAGTTTCCATCGGTAACTATATAATATATATAAATAAATTTCAAATATAATATCTCTTTGTTGTAACGCACAGCAAATATATTTTTATTTTACAAAATATATAGAATGTTATGTTGTAACTAGAATATTACTATTACCATCTTTCCCGACATCGAATATATGAATGCTAGTCAGGTCCTCGTTCTCCTTCCTTTCGCAATGAAAGCTGGTTGCTGACGCAATCGCTCTAGCGGTGGTGGTACGGGGATGAAACCTGACGTCAGAGCGACGAGATAAGATTTGTTGTCTTGTTTATTGAGCGAGTTTCATACGTATGTATACTTATGAGTCACATATTCCTCGTTCGGAATTGGCTGAAATATACGGATAGAAAAAAGATCTCCAAAGAGACTTGTCGCTTGTCTGTGTTGCTAAATGTCGAAACCTTGACATATGAACCGCAAAGTACGGCAGCAAACGCATCATTAAAATTAATATTCTCAGAAGGTCGTGGATTTACATTTAAAATGTAATTCTATGATTAGATATTAATGCAAATGGAAATCCTACCTTAATCTACCGTTCTCTTTTCTTACTGGCAAACTTTGAACCAAAAATGTAAATTGTGTTAATTTTCGCGAAAATGGAATTCAAATTTGCATTTTAATGTACCTTAACGACGTGCCAAGGTTAATAGGAATGATTTTGACGACAACGAAAGTGAAAAACAATGATTTAAATAAGAATATAGTTCATTTAAGGCCGTATTATACAACACAAATTTAAGTGCAATTTAAGTCAGAGCTCTGCTTATTGTATAAAATTTAAACTGAAAAAATTATTTAGTTTAATTTGAAAAATGTCGAAGAACACATAATAGAAAGGCCAACCCAGAACGAATAAATATGGAGTTATTGAAGTGTGGAGGAAGAAAACTTCAGAAACGAATATATTCCCTAGTTAAAAAGATATGGAAGGAAGAAAAAAAATGCCAATGAATAGAAAAACAAATGGTTGTACTTAAAAAAGAGAGATCAGCAGATATGTACTAATTACAGAGAAATTAGACTGTGAAATGTAACACAGGATTTTGAATAATTCAGAGGAAATTAGCAAAACGCACGATCTTTTGCTAATTTCCTCAAACAAAAATCGCTTTATAGAATGCCAATTGATAACAGATGCAATTTATACAAGGAATCAAATAGAAAAAGCCCAAGAATACCAAATCGAGATAGAATTGCTTTTCTTGATTTCCAACTAGTTTTTGATACGTTCAAAACAAAAAGATTAATGTTACTGCAGAAACTAGTGGAAGTAAATGTAAAACTAGAAGATTAATTGAAACGACTGAAATTTTACAATAAATATTCGATATGCGTTGTCAGCAACTTTCTTTAATTTGTCAGTAGAATACGTAACTAGAAAAATAAATAACAGAAATCTTAGGAGGAGACGACATAGTTATAATTACTGGTTAGAGAAAGATAATGACAGCGATGCTAAGGAAAATAAAATGCGAAGAACAAAAATTGAATTAAAAATGAATGAAAATAAGGAAAAAATAATTAAAATTGAGAAAAACAATAAGTAAATAAGGGAATTATGTGTTTGTCCAAGAAGATAAATTTAAGTACTTAGGAATCATGGTATCAAGCAACAAAGGAAGAAAAGTGGAAATTATGGGAATTAATAAAACAAATAAAAAAATAACATTAACAAAAACGAAATTAAGCTCTTATAATACATAGATTAGATCAGCAATGATGTACGTATGTAGCAGGAACGCCGACAACGACCAAGACTTTAGAATTGGATAAGGAAAGTAATGAGAACAATACTATGTCCGAAGATTCTGGTAATGAACATCGAATACGAGATACTTCAAGAGCTTGAAAGGGAGTACGTACTAAAGAAGGCAAAATTCCAGTGTTAAGTGGCTAGAGCATGTGTTAAGGACAGGAACAGCAACAATAATGTATATGATACTGAGATAGGAACTAGGATCTAAAAAAACAAGTGGACGACCTAGCTCGAGGTAGTCTCGAGAAGTTGAATGAGTGTATACCATTATATATATATATACCGATTTATCTAATACCAATTTAGAAAACAACATATTTATCAATCTCAGCTAAATATTTTAATTGAAAAATAACTTTAAAATTAACGGTTTACTTGAACCTCTACGAATTTGATTTTGTGAAAAGCATTTATATTTAAACAGTGTTAAATCTTATTTTACTAAACTCATATTCAATTTGGTACAATTCACCTAGAAACGTCATATTTGTTTGGATTCTAAATGGACATGTTTGTAGCTTTTAACAGTACTCTATTCCTTCATCATCTGTGTCTTTATTAAAAATGTTAAATGGAAAAGTATATTTAGTAATAAACATGAAGTATTTAATTTAGATAAAAAAATGTAATCATTTTATTCAGTCACGAAAGCAAAAAATGCTTTAATACACCTATTATTTCAAGGTAAAATTTATAAAAGCCTACATTATTACTATTGATTTTACTACTAGCACATATACGTCAACACTGTAGCTAGTCGATCAATGCCAAGCAGTTCCTATCCCAGTATTACATCTTTCATCCTTCTTTCTTCATGTATCTTTATGAAACCCTCTCTAAATTTTATTTACTTAATAGAAGTTAAGCAAATAACGAAGTAAATTTTCTATCTAAAAGACGAACTTTGCTAAATTAACGGTAATTTTAGAAAATTATATATAGTACATTGTTAGCTCAAATTAAGAGATTTTGGAGTGACACATCCTAATACAAAGTAAGACAGATACTAATTGTCTCTTCACACTGCTTATCTCTGCTAATTAAAATAATTAAAGCTTCCTGTGACATACTTATAGCCTCCGAACAGCATAGGAGTGTATTGACTAGAGTCTTTGTTTCGTAGGAATAGAACAAGTTGGAGTTACCGCTGTTTCAATTAGCCAAATCCTATAATTTTAGTAATTTAGTTTAGAAATTGTTTCTTGCGTGGGTATTAATGTGTAGGCAAATATTAAGAATTGTAATGACATTTTACTGACTGAAATAATATTGTAATAAAAGGCAATGAATTATTTTAAATATTGCAGATTAAGTAATCCTTCTATCTATAAAACTTATATCCTAATCTATTAATTATCGAATTAGTTCTTTTTTCGTGTATTTTTTCAACTAAATAAACTAAATGAAAACAGAAAGATCATAGAAACGTTAACACTCTGGAATAATTATTCATTTGCAATTTATAGAAGAATTATGGTAATCTTATATTTAATTAAAATAAATTGATCACCGCCATTACTAATTTTTTTTTAAATAAGGCAAATAATTGTTTTAATTATTGGTTGAAATTTAAGATAAGAAAGACAAACAAATAACTACATTGCGTTATACAAATTAAAAAGCCTGCCAATAGCGTTTAAGAAATAAGAAATCTGAAATTTCCAAAAACTTTTAAATATTTGGTATTCACCCAAATATTTAAAAGTTTATCTTTTTGGAACTAACAATGCAATTATTTTTAAATAATGACTAATCTTCTTTGAAAGATGTTGGTGAGAAATCTGAAACCTGGTGGCTACGGCCTCACGGGGTACATAAACTTTAAAGCTACATATATTATAACCTTAGGAGCCTGTGTAAATGGTGCGAGTAATGTGTTACATGGTTTGGTCACTGTCTCCCCCTCGTCAAAGGATGAAACGTAGTTATTTATTCACCAATTATATCAATGAACACATACTTTCGTATGTATTACGATCAAAGACGAGCGAAACAATTGACTAGAGTGCATTATGATCTCTCTTAAGATCATACACAAAGTAAAATTCGGTAATATGCGGTAAAATGCGGTATTTGCGTGTTTTATCAATACAATACCTTTTGCAGTGAAAAACCTTGTTTACTTCTAGACGACACCATTGATGCTGAGCGAAGTGTTAATGATGCTGAGAGTACATCCTCATATTTAATAAGGCAACTTTCAGCAATTATAAATTCATTATGGGCATAAAGTCGGTCGAAAACTCCTTCCTTGGTCCGTAGTTAATAAAGTTTTGTTGGATTAATACTCATAATAATAGCTAAAACATTTCTGGGAGCTGCACGTCCTCTAGAACCAATAACAACTCTAGGCATTTTTGAATTGGACAGTGAAACCATTTTTTTGCCTGCTTTTCTTGGCCAGATTTGGCAATGCCGATGTTGTTCTTTCTTATGCAAAGCATCCAAAACACATTTATACCGAAGCCCTTATTCTCATAACTTTCTCCTCAGATAACGTGAATACATTCATGGCATTCTGAGCACTTGTGAGGGCCTAAGGTTTTATTTTCATAAATTACACAGTTTTGTCTATTATTTCAATTTTCAGATTTGGATTTAAATTCTTCGTATTGTATTTCGCGATTCTTCTGTGTTCTGTGTGTTTTTCACCTTCGTTTTCTAATACTTCCTCAATTTTGTTTGTTTATTTTGTGTATTTTCAATTTCATTAAGTTGTTCTATAGTTACTTTGTTCATCATTATTCTGTGCGGAAGAAAGTAGCAGTTCTAATTTATCTTCTGTTTCTATAGAAGCATATACATATGCAATTCGAAAGAGTTAACTCTGTACGTTCGAGCTTGTATGGCAACCAACGTTAAATAAAGATCACGTTTCTTTTAGCTTTGAATAGATCGTTGTCCTTGAAACCACTTTTCTGAATTATTGTCAGCAATCCATGTTACTAACATGTCACGGAGATCCCAATTTGATCTCTCAACCAAACCCTTGGCTATGAGAATGTCGTGGTTTTCCATGGACAAGTTTGATCTTAGAACACATGTCTGCTGAATTTTTAATTATATTGTTAGCAAATTTGTGACCATTGTCAATTTGCAATATAAATGGCACACCAAATAAACAAGATATATCCATAAGTTGATAAGCCATTTCCCAAACAGTTTTTTCTTAGATGGACGGCGAATTGTGAATGTCGTCTTGCAAAGGCAAACCTAAGAAATTATCAATTAATTAAATTCATGGATTACACTCTGTAGGAAGATGTGCTTGTATTAATAGAACGTTTTCTCTTACATCACTTTCGGGGAGACACTCGTGACAATTTAAATGTAAATTATGTAATTTAAATTTATTATATTTGCTATCCATATTGACTACGTAGACGTATGTAAATTGTAAAATTACTAGGAAGTAGGCAATTGAATCATTCAAATGTTACAAGCAAAACTACTTCTCTGTCGTTAATGATACATCGGAGTTTACCCTGTTAGAATGGAGTAAGGTCATGGAACTTAATGGTGTCTCAGTCTATATGCTTAATAAGACTAATAATGACTCATATGACGTTGAAATCTTAAATAAATATGAAAACATCCTGAAATTTGTAAAGCAGACTTGTAAATAAATTTTGCTTTTTACGGAACACTACGACGTGAAAACATCCTGATTACTGATAAAAGCCTATTGTTCCACAGCGTTTTGTGATGTTTACAGGAACAACAATGAATTGAAGAACGATTAAGTATTCGATTGAATGCGAGTTTTAAAAAGCTCTTTGGCGAATAGTTTGCTACTTTTCCCTTTTCTTTCTGGCGACTTTACATCCTACGCTGTTTCTGCATAATTGAAATGCAATCAGTTGTTCCGAAATGTAAACGTTCCCACGGCTTTAATGAAATTTATACCAACGAGAAATTATTAATGAGCATTGAAATGGATTTCTAATAGAGAACTTTACTTATACAGAGTGAGTCATCGCCGCGGGCTTGGAGATTGTCTGTATGAATAGAAATTTCTCAAAACGGTTTCATATAGCTACATCTAAAATTAATAGTTTCCGTTTTGTCATCGGTGTATTTTTGGAAAGGAAGATTATCGAAGTTTGAGTCGCCTTTAATATTCAGAAGTAGCCGATTTCCAGATAGGAACACATAAACATTGTTTTGTGTGGTGGAATATTTCTAAATTAGGTTAGTTTTGTTTTGAATTTCCAAGACTCGTTTTGAAAATCATTCACCTCTTCCATTTAAAATTAATTTGCTGAAAGAGTGTTTTGGAGACACCCCCGAATCCCACGAATTTAACCAATCGATTTAGAAAAAATCATAAATTTCTAATTAATAATTGTATAGTAGTATTCTCCTGAAGCCGAGGCACCGTCGAAGTAGTGAACTGCAAAGGATGAATCGGTTCCAAAGAAGCCAAGATTGTCCCATCGCATGGGAATGTGTAGCGACTGTTTCTTATACCAAATTGTCCCAATCATCTATCTTGAAAAAAGAAAAACAATAACGGGGGCCTACTACTTGACTACTAAACTGCTACATTACTTGACAAACTGAAGGTAGAAATTGCGGATAAACATTAGTGTCTGAAGAGAAGCGCATTGTCTCACACTTCCGTGGTCGCCATAACAAAAATTGAGGAACTATGATTTTCTTTCACTTTTTTTCTGTTTGCTAGGCTTCAAGTTTCGCTCGTATAACAGGGATTTCCATAAAATGGACCTCCTCATTCGATGAATCGCACTTGTAAACGCCTGATTTATAGAACAAGATACTTACTATTTGAACTAATTAAAGAAATGCGAGTATTAGTGGAAAAAATCTATAGACGCAGAAGTAGACTATGTTGAGAAATAAAACTGAACTTTACCAAAAAATACCTGTTTCTGCGTTAGGCTGGATAGTTTTCGGACCACTCTCGTACACTGTTATGCCGATATAGTAAAAAGGTCTTTGTTCTAACTGTGGGGGAGTTAGGCGTATTGCGTTCAGGTGCACCAGGGTGGGAGCAGATTTTTCGTCATTCGCATGTTAGGGAATTATTAACTGCGCCTCACCCTCCCATGATGCACTTTACACATATTATTTTCACAGTAAGTGGCAAGCTTCATGGCTTATATACCCCACTGGACCGCCATACGCAGATAAATTACATACTTAAATTTATTACCTCACTTGCATTGTTTACTTAGAAACATTTTTAATCTTGTATTACAGTAGGTACACACACATACAATAATCCAAGTAACACGTTTCATATAGAAAAGAAATTGAATCCAATTCAAAACCTTCCAGCACAAAATTGTATACGTTCTCAAATTTCTTTTATACTACTTACTTCTTTTATATACCACTCTTAAATGTCAACGGCAATATTCTGTTGGTAAACATCCTCCAGACGTCGCTACTTTCATTTTCACGCCAAAAACATCTCTAACCGCCGTCTGAAATGCCAACACCCGTTACTTTCGGGTGAGACAGCATGAAAGGAAAACGTTAAATTTATGGTTCGATCCGCGGCCATCTTCTTAAACCATTCGTTCGGAATATAGAATCCAAGCTTAGATTACAATTCATAAGCTTGCATGCAAAGACTACCAACCAGACCGATTAATGTGCATGCATACATGCACATATGTACTTGGACCATCGACAGTATGGCGTCTCGCAAAAATGCACCCTTCAAATCTATGTTATCGCTCCAAAGTCGTGACCAAAACATCGATTAGTCTTGTCCATACTTCGCAACTACGTAACATATTTGCTACATGCAACGTCGCGTCGTCGCTCCAACTAATTTCTGCCATCGGCAGTTGTCGGGTCAAGCGCTCCCTAGAAAAGATGAAAATCGCCAACTTATCGACCTGTTTGCTTTTGAACCCTTTTCGAACAATGATGTTTTAAACGGTATATATGCACTGAAATTTCTTAACGTATTGGCGTCAACTCGGAGAACTATTAATTGCTAATTTGTAATTAGTTGTCACGTGACATGCACATATACAATGACTAAGTTACGTTCGGCCACGCAAGTGTAATGTATACTTTGCCTCCTGGTGTGTGAATGTCGTTCTAGATTTTGAACAATAGACTCGCTTTTGTTGATTTTGCGTTACTAATGCATGCCACGAAGGAAGTTAGTTATTAATATCAAACATTTTAAAGGAGACAAGCGCTAAATGTACCGCTATTGTGCAGTTTTTTCTTTAAAGGGTCGTAGATACTTTGATCGTAGAAGATATATTACGTATTTCTTTTATAATTTTCGGGTTATGAAAGAAAATTTAGATGAATTTTTGTTTTCGAAACCGTAAGCTGGTGCTGGATACGAAGTGTGGGTGACAGCTTTTTCACATTCGACGAAATTTCTGCGCTATTCTTGTACATGTTTGTGTGGTTAGCTTTCCACTATTCCACTGTTTCGCACCTGTCTTGAATTAATATTATTCTTACATTACTGGAAAATCCTTTCATCTTTGTATAAAATCTTTTTCAACGAACAAAGTTGCATGTTCCACGTTTATTATCAAGCAACTCCTTATTTCTCGCCTCGCTAATATTATTGTGATATAAATTAAAAGGCCACCCCAATTAAAAGTACTGTATGTTAATGAAATTATTTCTTTTTGATTTCAAGTTTTTGTTGATTTCTCTATGTAGCATTATATTCTATATGTTAAATTGTATTTAAAATGGATTTTTGATTATTTATTGGTCATCGAAACGGATTATTACTATTTCCTTCATTTTTTTATAAAAATTTATCTTCAGTTACGAAATTTTGTTTTTCTTAATGAATTGATTCCGTAAACCGAGGTACCATTGCCTGGACACTCTTTTGCAAATAATAACGTTTGTAAATGATGAACTAATAAAAAAGATGAAACTAACTTCAAAATTTGACGTTTTCGATCCCTGTCTATGCTAGTGCATCATTTCCATTCTGTGCGGACTTGAAATCAATTTCGTACACTTGAAACTACTTTTAAAATAACGTCATAATGATAATATATATAATATATTTTTTGTTTAACAATACCATATTACAGCCTCTAATACGATATACGAGTTCGCGATTTGGCGCGCAACGAATTGACATTAGCCAGTGTTAGCTACCGTAAAATATAATATTTTATACCAGACTTGATGACTTATTGTGATCTTTAATTTGCAAAATTCATAGCTGAAGAAAATAGAGTGAAGAGTTCTTGCCCCCGGAAGTATCCTCAGCTTGAAAATATACGCGCTGGACAGTAGCAGCGAGCAACTTATCGATCACCCTGCATATTCGGATATATTTTTGAGGTGCTCTATCTAATAGCTTCTTACTATTTGTGCAATAGACACAATTTTATAAATATATATATAAGTATATATATAAATAATTCCATATGGTCGGGGGAATCTGAATGTACATCTTTGTTGTATGTATATATCACAAAATTATTATAATAGACCATAATAATAGTCACAGTAAAGTTCTTTATTGTGACCAGAATAAAATACATAATTTAAATGAATTTTAATGGATTTCTGTAAACGGTTAGTTATTTCTGAAAAAAACATCCATGCTACGAAACAACTTATTTAATACAATAAATTAGTTCAAATACGAAAATTACATATGGATACCTTAAATTTCTTTAACCGCTCTTGTAACCGCAGCGTGTTCTGTGTTTGCTGTAAATACAGGTTAATGATGTTCGGAATAGACAAATACATATTACTGCATCTATCAAGAAAGACGAAAGTTCATTGCCTAAGCATTGAATGCACGAATATTTCTGCGTAAATTGGGTCATACATATTTGTATCCGGGAAGTAGGGCGTCGTCCTTTAATTATTCTTAATATTAAAGAACCGATGGTACAAGAGAAAATAAATTAAAATAAAATTACTATGAGCATATACGTGAGCTAAATATGCACGTATGAATGTGCAATGTTATATTAATCTTAAAATGTGGTTTGATATCAATGTTATACTTTCGTTATAAATTTCAAAATTCATATATCATGTACGACATGGTTGCAGCAACCTTTTTCAGATTATTCAGCTTGTATTATTGACCTTAATATTACGGATTATGCAACTGAGTGAGATTTATTGATAGTCCTAGAGCAGCGCTAATAATACCGAGTAATGTTAGTCATACAGCTCTTAAGTATGACATATTACGTGTACGCCTCATACCTATACAAAATGTAATATACATACAAACAATGCAATATATCTCTCTGCATACATGAGAGCATGAAAACAGCCTTTGTTCGTTGGAATTCGAATTAAATTATTTTATTGAGATGTACCGTGACATACAGGGTAGGGCATTCGTGTGAAACAGGGTACACTCAAAGTTATTATTAATAGATGGTATGAATAAAACAGTGAATGTAAATGACGAGTAAACTTCGTGTGACTTACTAAATAATGCCTAAAAAAAGATTGAAAATCAAAAATTATTTTAACAAAACGACCACATTCGAATATGCCTGAATATGCACAATTGTCATCATTTATATCCCTTTCAATGATTTATATCTATTTTAACGAACGATCTAGTTTCTGGAAACTATCGCTAGCGACTAATGATGTTCTAACAAAAAAGATTCCAAAAATTTCTGAACAAAGAAACGTAAAAATAATTTAGATCGATTGTGTTCAATTTGACGCCAGCTTTATCCCTACTCTCTACAAAAAAAAATTATTTACAAGTATGTGTTGTAGTAGTGGCGTGCTCTACCGGAAGCATATCAAAACAATTGGAAAGCACACCACTGATTTGTAGTCGATGATCAAATGCCTTTAATAAAATGAAAGTTACGTTGTTAGATAAGGGAATAGAGGATTGTATTCGCGACTCAAAAACCCCCTGCGAAGAACTCATCATGTCAGTAGAAACGTCCATTAAGAACCTAGATCCCACAACGAAAGAGTATGTAAGAAATACGTGCAAAATTACAATTTGAAAAAGCTTAAACGAGTAAAAAAATTTGAACGCAGGTGATCTTGGGACTACTAAAGGCCTCAACAATAAAAATTGTTTCTATTTAAAAGCAGAAAAAAAAAGGAAGTCGTTTTGAACAAGCCAGATTATTACGAGCGTGTCAATAATTTGCTATCATCAGGACCTTATAAAGAATTACGAAAAAATCATTTACCATTCATGATTAGAGAAACGAAAGAGGTTCTGAAAAATTGCCCAAAACGTATTAGCGCGAACCTTAAGCTAAAAAGTTGAATGTTGTTGTTGTTAACGAGTCAAATTAACCTTATTAGCGCGAACCTCAACTTCAATCAATACAGATACTAACTTCCTTTGCATGAATCAAAATCGTTTTCAAATAGAGGCCTAGTACTATGAACAGTTAGAGAGTTCGGCAATGGGCAATTCCCCGTGTACCCTTTCATGGCCAACTTCATGAGTAAATATGAAACGTGTATAAAAAAGCAAAGTATATTTTCTTAGAATTTTGCTTAGATAAAAGTACTATCCCAAATTTTCTCCTGACACTCTATTCAAAATTCGAAACTATTATGATAACTCACACAGAGTCACTATCGATTATTTATTTATTTTTCGCATGTCTTAGTTTTAGAGTATATAATGTGCAAAAATATATATTTGTAAATAAAACTTTTTTTTTGAGAGTGGGGATAGAAGAGACATTTAGAATTAGAGTTTTTTTTTTCACATCATTCGATCATGAATAAGATTTTGGCCCAATAAAAATTTTCGTTTCTGACTGTTGCCGTATCTAATCGTTCTCAGTTGCGGAAATAAGAAGACATTCTTTATTAGATCAACAATTAATTTATTACCGAATGTTTCTTGGATTTTACATTTAAATTGTAATACTGCTATTGTAATAAATTGAAACTTGAAACATGCATTGTTCACAAACAACAACATTAAATGTTTGATTATTGCTTTGTGGATAATTACGTCTATGAGAATATGCGGGTGCACATAATCTTTTACTAAAATATGTCTGGACTTATGTTTGTGCATCTATGATTTTAACGTTTGGAAGTCGAACATTACGTGACTATATATGAGAATATCGCTCCTTTCTCCTACATGATCTAATACGCAGAAAACAGTCGATTGTTTCACTCATGGTATGTGCAAACAAGGTAATAAAGTTTTTCCATTGTTTTTTTTATTTCGTGTTTTTTATTGTTTCAAGTAAGCTACCGACACATACTCTATGCTCAACCTGTCGGAACATCCGCACACTCCATTACTGAGTGTCCCCGACAGACGAACTGGCAGAAGCATTGTTTCCTGCGCAACGTGGACGGCGTTAACTGATCCTTCCATGCATCGGGGAACAAATTGCATAATTTTGCATTTAAAGCGATTTTATGTAAATGGTCTAGGTTGTCTAAATGTTGTTGGCTTTTCAAGAAGCGTCGCATAATTTTCCTTTTTTTTTACCTGTTTGTTTGTACGACAAAGCATTTAAGAGCGAGTATATGTTGATGGTTACCCGTGAATTACAGTTCTTCCTTTTTTATTTTCACGCGATTTGCCTCTATTCATTTCTTTTGGCGTTAGCCTTTTTTATATTATACACACAAATTGCATTAAAGTATGAGACAAATCTTTTTCTTTAGTAACATGAAAAGAACGCTGTTTACAGGGACTTATTTGCCACACTGAAATTTTGGGCAGCTGAATTTGGACGTGGTCGTACTGGCTTGGTTGGCGATGAACGTTCGGGACGGCCGAAAGGTGCAACCACTACCGATAACATCGGAAAAGTTCACAAGACGACCATCGAATTAGGCAGGCGCTCCTTATATATCACTTACGTAAACAAACTAGGGAAAACTGAAGATCAACTCTATCGTTTATGCGAAAAAGATATGCGGCAGAACATATTGTATGCAAATGTATTGTCATTAGTTACAAAATTCATAACACATACTGAATTGAAGGAACGAGATCCTAGATTAGTATTAACATTTCTTCTTCAGTTATAAATACATTATTAGTATAAACCTCTTCAGGTCGCAGATCCCGTTCAATAGTAAAAATTGCCATTAATTAGTTTGCTGGATTTAACCAAGCGATGTATGTAAGTAATGAAAGCATTATTTTCCTAATGTAAATAACATCTTTATTGACTCTTACACATTCACTTTAACTTGTTTCCAAAAATCTACAAATCAATGATGCATTCACCTTTTATTCACTTCACCCACTCCCTACAAATAAATTACCTAATTGCTATGTAACCAATGTAATACCATGTAGCCGCTACATAAGACGGAACAGAATGCATCTAAATTATTGATGCCGTGCATTAGAAATTAGAAAAGTACCTGATAGACGTGTAGATTTCCACGATTCGCCAACGATCCGGTAATTAAACATACGACCTCCTTTGCATATTATTAAATTTGCATTTTCTGAGAGACCCAATGGAAAACTTATCTGATTTAAAATTCATTTCGTTGTGCGAAATCGTTTATCGACATAAATCTTATGTGCAGTGAAGTTTATTTATTATGCAAACTCACAGTCACCGTTTGAAATGGAAAAATTCATATTCTACAACCGTAATATGCTAATGTTGTCTTATTACATGCATATTTTTTCTAATTATATAAAAAAAAAACCAATATTCGGTCAATGTTTCATAATATTTGTGCATTGTTCCTCCTAACGCTTTCCAAAATGATGGAAAACAATGGAAAAGCCATTGGAAATTTGTAATTATTAAGGAAATCCAAGTGATTTTCATTGCTTGGAAAACGTTAACCAATAACATAAAAAATATTGATGTAAGTAAATTTTATTTGTGCGATATGTTTTTATTATACTTTCTCTAATCTTGAAAGAGGAAACTTGAACGGTTTGTTCAGCTTTAGTAATTAATGATTCTTACTCATTTAGTTACTTATTTACTACATAGTTCTTAACTTACCTAACTTTCTATAAAGCTATGTTAGAGCGGGCTTTTTTCACATCCCGATTCTTTCTGTATCTTGCAAGCTTTCCTGCCTCTTCCATTTCACTCCTTATTTTTTACAGCTCTTTTCCATTTTCTCGTTTTTTTAAATTAAAACAGCTGCTTTACCAATATTTCTTTCGCCATCCTTATTATATGTTATGGTTACCTGAGTTATGCTTGTTCTATTGATACTTCTGTAGGGGCAATGTTTATATTCTTCATGTATACATTTCGAATTCTACCTCTTTTTGTATTCCCCTGTATTTTTCGCAGCATCTCATTTCAATACTATCTGACTTGATTTCTCTTGTTGGTTGTCCATGTTTCACTTCTATAGGTTAATATTGACTTCATGATTTCTTTGACCATTTCTGTTTTTATCGTAGTGGAAATTTATTTTTATTTACTCTTGCCATTAGACTACGGAGCCGTGTTTAGAGCATCGATAGCCAACCAACAATACTTTCGCTGCTTATTATCCAAAGAAAGAGGATACCAGATTTTAATAATAAACCCATCTTTAACGAAAATTGAAGACAATCATTTTAGTACAATCGAAAAAGAAAATTCAATTGACCTATAATCTTTAAATGAAATTTTAATTTAATTTCATTTTTGGTTTTTCACCGAATACCCACTTCTAATAAATGCAGGTGTAACGATTATTATAAAACTTTGTATGGCCTTGGTCCTATACCATGCATTGTATGTGTAGAAAGTGTATTACATTTAGTGGTCCTGAAAGGTTGGCGGCTGATTTAGGGAACATTATCAGAAATAATATATAACAAACGTTGATCAAATGAAAATCTATACGCAAGAACAAGAAGAAGAAAAGTAACTTTCAGCTTCGATTTAGCATTAACGTGTGATGTGGTATGATTAACAATAAATTACTTGGCCCAATTATGCCTTACTGACGCTACATATTTAACAGTTTCGCGCTTTCCACAACGCTGCTGGATTACTGCCTTTAGGGGTGATTTAAATCATTACTTTATGCAACAAAGTGAATACAAGGGCGGCACTATTCCAGTTGCTCAGCACTCATAAACAAGTCACCGCGCACATCAACAATATACCCGTGCAACCCACAAGTGAGCTGATTACATGCATCGAGGCGGACGGTAAATTTAATTTAATTTTAATTATTTGATTATTCTAATGTTATAATTTAATAATGTAAAGTAAATACTGTTTTCTTCTGCTTTATAATTTATGTTTTGCTTAAAATGTGTGACCTGCTCAAAATAAAATATCAAATAATAACAGCTTCGCAAAAAAGTAATATTGCTATGTCAGTAACCGTTGATATTCAAGCGTATGTTTATTAAACTTTACCCCTACTAAGTAAGCCCCCCCTCCTCCCCCTCTAAATATAAATACAATGTATTTTAACTATTTTCTGGAAGGGTTTATTTTTGAGTATTTTCACATTTTATACAAATTTGTACTTTTTACAAAATTTCTCTACTAATTCCATTTTAGTAGTCTCTTTGACCAGAATTATATTTCAACACATAAACGGTATTCTAAAATGAGCTAATAGATTCGCTTTAATTTGAGTAGCAATCTCCTTTATTCGTTCCATGTTGCTTAGACATGACTACCATGAACTAAATCGCGACACTAACCGTGCATTTATAGTTATTTCTATTATTGCATCATTAACTATAGTAAGCATAAGGAAGTTATAGTTCCTTCATGCGGCGAAAAATCTCCACCTAACGAAAGAAGAAAATCCCGGGAAGAATAAACTCCTAGTAGAGCAATTTGAATGGGCAATGTAGCGTAAATATTATCGCAATTTAATACATCATTAACCCGATGAGTATTTATTACAGTGCGGTCAGTATGCGGCAAAACACGGTTGAACGCGAATACGTACGTACGTGTTGAATTAATGGACATCATTGTGTTTAATAATTATTTATGTCCTATGATGACAAGAGGCAGAGACAGTAGCACCTGTAGTACGTGATTTTCTATCTATGCGCAGTGAATACTGAAATTACCTCTACAATTGATTGGTTGGAGAGATATTTGAAAGAGGTTACCACTAATTTCATAGATTATGAATGACATACTGAAGATTAAATAATCTCAAGGATACCATCTTTGTTTCCTTTGTAAATGAACAAAATTTAGTGCAGTAGCAAGTAGTTGCTATAGAAAACAAAGCAGAATTTAAGTTTTCCGAAAAAAAAGGCCATATGCTTGAAGTCTTTGTTGACGTAAGGTACCGGGTTAATATAAAATGTTCGTTAAGATAAGTTCGCATAGTGTTAAATGGCGAAGAGTAAAACTTGAGAATACAAGAAGCACATTTTGGAAGCTAGCTAGAGAGTTAATAAACTTTTAAATAAAATCGGAATATTCCTAGAGGTCACTGCTTTCGAAAAGTGCTTGTAATGGGGCAGGAGAAAGTAAAAAACAAAAATCTTGCTTATAGTGATGGAAGTACCTTACCGTCGCACTTAAACCGCTTAATTCAATTGAGTAAATTTATTTCGACAAGCGATTCTTACAGAATTTATTTATTTATTAAAAATTATGAGAGGGAATAATACATGTTAGTAAATGTGTATATATGTGTATGTCCTAAAATTAATTCATTCAACTCTTCTTTTCTTCTTGTCTTGGGCGTATATTTTGCTCTTATAGGAATGCCCGTGCAGGGGTGGCAAAAAAATCTCATTCGCACTAGTTTGACGGATCTGTAGAAGAGGCATTTAAAGATGTGTGTAAATGGTAAAAATCCGAAAATCTTTGACATTCCAAGGGTTGCTTTCACCCCCTAAACGTGAGATTCCGCCCAACGGAAAGTGTCATTTTACAATACGAATGAATTGTAGGCTTCAATCTCGCCGTGTTCCCTTGTCAGAGGTAAACAGTATTAAGTCCACGTATTGCTAATCGGACTGTACTCCTAAGGTAAAATATGTATGTAGATAATATCTACTTATACTGGATAACGTTAGTGTTCCTTTTTTTCTCGTTGCTGCATAAAATATAAAAATATTACGACACCAAAATATTAGTTCTCTTTTCTTTCTTCGAATGCTTGCGACATAACTGTATAAAAATACCAACAACACAATAAAACTACCAAAAAATAATGAAGTATTTATTGAAATATTTACCTGCCTTATCGCACATATTTCACAATCTTCAAACACAAATGGATGAATACTTTAAACACTTTCATTAACAGATCCATAACAATAACGTTACAAGATAAACAGTTCATTCTCCTATCTGAATTCTTTAGCCAGTTGAAGTTTGTTGAATTATATTGGGTTAAATGTTGTAGACATGCAGACATGTGTCGAGGTTTTGTAACTTTGCAAATAAACTATTCCTTTAGACCTCTAATTGTGTGCATGATTGTGCTCGGAGCAGCTGTATGTATATATACAGCAGCTGTACTCGTAATAAAGTTACGGTTAATAAAACGAAAGAATGCTATGATTATTTTGGCTGATTTATGCGAGTGTAACATCGATATGTGGTGGCGAGGAAACATCCCAAGTTAACAATACGCTTGCGTTAGTACCTGCCCAAGGGTCATATGCGATAAGAACACCTCATGGTAGGTTTTGAATTGTTCTATATTGTATGCAACGTAAAAAGGATAAAGGACAGTGCGCTTTCTTTTGACTGATAATTCAAGATAATTTCAATGTTCGAACGGAAAAATATTGCAACAATCATTCAGCACATTCTTCTAATTTGGTTGCTTGTGGTATTCTTTTAACCAGAAATTGCATTTTTGTTAAATACAATGCACTCTATACTCTATTAAAATTTGTTTGCGAATATTAGTGTTTATAGAAGATCATTTGGAATTATTTCATAAAAATGAACCTTCCGGATAGAAAAAATATTGTAGAATAGGATGTTGCCCTTCTCACCGTAACCTCCAGGTTAAAAAAATAGATTTACATATGTTTACTAACACGTCCTACAACTTATGCAAATTTTCACTATTTTGTACTTCTCCGTCACCCACTTGCAACGGCCATTTTAATTTATGTATCCTAGCGTTTTACGCTAGGTGATCGTACTGTGTAGGTTTGTCTAGACGTAAACACGTTTACGACATTTTCACTCTCAACACACGTTTTTCGTAAAAACTTAACATAATTTAATTTTTACGTATATGAAACGTAACACAATTATCTGCAGTAAGTAAAATTTTTAATATGCAGAACACAATGTACCCAATATTTAATAGTGACATGTGTTTATGTAATGCAGGACCAAATTAGGTTTCAGGAAGCACAAATTTCTAATTTATTCTCTTCTTAAACCCTCTTGGCAGAAGTGTTTTACTAAACAACAGAACAATATTTTATTGATTTTGTCTCTTCCTAAACTGTTTCTCCATGATGAAAGTCTTTTAAAGCACTGCCCCCATATACTTACCGTATACATTGCCAAAGTTTTGGCGCAGAATGTTTAGATGCAACCCAAAGAACTGTTTTCTCGATTAAAATCAGAAAACACGAAAAGTGAAGCTAAACTAAAACGAGGATGTACCTTGGGGCCAATTATATTCATTCTGATGTTAGGTGAGGCAATCATAAATTGTAGGGAAGATATAAACAATAGAATGTTGGATAATGAAACCAATCAACATAACTCAGATTCAAAAGAGAATCTGCAACGTAATGGGACTTTAATTAATTTGAATATATTCAATACTTCCTGAAATGCTATTAGATTACTTCGCATAAGTATTCCATATACTGTGATTCAAGTAGCATTGTTTTCGTTTAATGGATGTATCTTGAGCATATGCTAATTTTAAATTAAATATACCTATGTCTTCTGCTAATTACAGCTTCAAAATAGTGACACACAAGTTTAAATTGAATATTGGTATTCTTTAACTAACATTTTTATGTGTGTAGATAAGTATGTATTCAGTCAATGGGGGAACATCCAAATAATTCCTGTTTGCTTCATATTCTTCGCATATAAAGTAACTTCTTCCTATAAACACAGAAAAAATAAGTTTGTCCTCAACATTAAATATCTAATTGTTAAGTCATCCAATCTAGTAGGAAATCCCTATATCTTGCGGTCGCCGATACTCACTACTATCAGACGCCGGATCACTCTTGTACCATATTACACACAAAAATTTGTCAAGTTAAATGTGATTTTATTTTAAAAATTGTAAATACTCTTAAAATGAAAATATATCACCAAGAAAGTCGAGGCTTTCTAGCTCGTGTCGTATTTGAGAGAAAACGTTTTTCTCTATGCAGTATATTTTCAAAGCAATTTCAAATGTAGTAGTATTTTAAATTTATTTCAGGGTAAAAGCTTCATATAAAGCCTTAATATTTTCTTTTTTAAGAAGAGAAAGAGTGCCAAAAACCGTTAAAGTAGAGGTTGTAAAAAATGTAATAAATACGACTGAAATCAAATCAAGTAAAAATAAACTTATGGAGGAAGACCCATATTAGACACAAATAATAGAATATGGTCCCAGTTAAGTCTGGATATGTATATAGGATGGGTGGAAAGAGTATACGAAGCAAATGAATTCAGCAATTAAAACACGGATAGAAAATAGAAATGAAGGCAGACAAATATGAAAGAAATTAGCTGGATCATAATCAAGATGAAAAGCGTTTAGCAAACAAGTTAAGTTAACAAGGAATTTAGTACTATTACATACCGGTTTCTTAACTCTGCTGACTTTCCTGAATACTTTAATGACGTCGGTTAATATTGGTCCAATAGGACCAATTGGAACAACCCATTTTGTTTTATTTGAAGACTTTTGTAAACTGGTTTCTGGAAAAATTTGTTGCTTCAGAACATTCACAAATACTTTTATGAAACCGAAATATACATCTAGAGGATTTACCAGTAGTTTGCAAAATATATTTACTTTTCCTGAAGGAATATTATGTTTATAACATTCACAAAAGGATTAATGTGATCACTACACAGTTTATCATACATAGAATCATATATTCTTGTAAAAGCTTCTCAAAGATAATTTTGTATCGACATTAACACTGCAGTACTCTAGATTCTGCCACACCATGGTATTATCCCTTTAATGATGTTAAGTGAATTCGTGCATTTCCTTGCACTTCTCGTATACAGATATTTTCATGACCTTCAAATACATGCTCCATTTCCGCAGCGTTCCAATCGATAAGAAGCTGTAAACCGTAAATATCCATACCAAATGCATAAGGTAGAAACGAAACTCCGTTGTCGTGCTTATTTTATCGTGTAATTCATCCGAAATGAGCTTGAAAATGCTCTTCTTCAATAATCGTTCTTCTAGTTGAATGTCAGATTTGCTTTACTTTAGTAACGCAGTACAATCTCAAAAATCAGAATGGAGTATTGTTCTGAGAATATAAAATACATAAAAATTTTGCGCGTTTGAATAATATTTGTCCGATATAAAAATATTATCTTGCTTCAAGAGTAATTCCAAACATGCACTTGTCGTTGTTAGAATATTTGTGTGTTAACGTTTAGGAAAAATACATTCCTTTCTCATGCAAATAAAGACGCTTCCATAATATTTAATTACTGCTATTTAAGAATTCCATATCGTATGGTTAATTGCTAGACTTACATGCAATTGTATTTATAATTAGCATTTGTACGAAGTGATATAAACGCGGGTTTGTTAATAATAGTCAAAAATAGTTATTTATCTTTGAAGTTATGTGGATTTATAATGTAAACAATATCCTGGGTTTTTCCACCAAAATATTCCAGAGCAGCACATGAGAAGATATTCGAAATACCATATTAAAAATTTGAATCAAAACAATTTTATGGGTGTTGAGGTCAATAGGTTTAGTACGGTAATACTGCGCCTGTCAGTTTGCAATCAAGACATTGTAAGAACACATACGTAGAGTATATTAAATTAAACATGTTTTAAAGTGAACGTGACAAGGTAGTAATTCTTGAAGTTGTTCTGAGCTGATCGAAAGTCTACACACGTAATTTTAGAAGATGATTCAAAAGATAAGGTAATCAAAAATATAGCAAGAAAATATAACTAATTCTAATTAAATATAAGATAAAATAACTGCGGAACAGGTAATAATTCTGTTTATTTATGGCAATCCTCCTATTGGATCTATTCGTAACTACCATTTACAAGTTGTACCAGGACAAATATAGCTTAAGTGTATGCAAGATGTAGCAGCTTTTTTTTATGATGCACATGCATGGAAGAAATTTATAATTTTCTAAAACAATGTACGAAATGTCCCAAACCAACCTAGACCTAGACCTTCTAAAATTACGTTTATTATGTAAGTTAAATTTCTCTACAGAATCTCGTAGAATCTCTTCCAAAAATATTTCATCCTGTATTAATATATAAGGTGAAATATTTTTGAAATATATGAAACCCACATTGAAGAGAGTAACTAAAAACAGAATAAATTCTGCTTCTAGTTTCTCTCTTCAATGTTATTTAAAAAAATACGAAAGGCAAATATATTTCGGCATTAATTTTTTCAAGGATAAGTTGCATACTTAGCTTCATCTAAACATGATATTAGAGCACCTTCGAAATATACAGGATATTCAGTACGGAACAATAAATTTTGCAAAATTCAAGCACCGAAATCACACCATGTATTTTTTTCTATATCCACCATTAGGAAATTCATATTTTCGACGTTTTTGTGTGATGTAACTTTGAAAGTAAAACATATAATTACTGTCAAAAGCAAATCTTGCATTTTGATATTGCATTGAAAGTAACTTTTGTTTGGTTACTATGATAATAATGAACAAAATGTCGAGCTTAAGTATATAAGATTTTGGTAGTAGTTAGGAAGGTGAAAGAAATTATGTATTTTGGCAGGTAGGATGGGTAAGCTGCACTGACCTGACCGACGACAATTTAATAAGAATTCCAGAAACATTTCGATTGTAAGAAGCCTTGTTTTTTGAATAGAAATGGAACTGTTTGTTTTGAAACCTGGAAAAAGTGGAATACCGATTAGTAATTCCTTTCTTACTTTTTAAGAACAAAACAGGCGATGAAATCAAAGCTGAACTAAAGTCTGTTTACGAGCACCAATCTCCATCGATTGCGATAGATAGCTGAATCTAAGCGTATCCGGACCAGTGTATTTGATGGATAACGCGGTAGGCGCCCAAAAAACGTGAGTACTCCAGAAACTATTAGAAAAACCGATGATATGGTGTTAGATAGTTGTCGCACAAAAGCAAAGGCTATATACATATCATATAGTTTATGAATTGAAAAAAATATGTGAAAGATGTTGACGGTTGACCACAAACGTGGACGAGATCGCATTTCAGCCAGCAATTTAACGAAGATAAATGATTCGAAGGACTTTATATAATAATCAAGATAATAGACTAAGACTGGTGCAAGTGCCCCGAAAAGGTATACTCAGCGAGAGAAGTTACGGCCACCGTTTTTTTTTTGCAACTCCAATGGGATTCTTTATCGATTACCTTTAAAAAAGTAAATGCATCCTTTTTAGATCAAGGGCATGATCCAATACAACACAAAGGGCTCCACTTAAAGAAGAGAGGAGCGCTTTTTCTGCAGGATAACGGACGTGTTCACACTTCAGCTGTTTCAATGGCAAAAATACATGAACTACACTTCGAACTGCTTCCGCATCTGCTATATTCACCAGATTGGAACTCTTCCGACCTTCCCTCCTTCCTTTTTTGCTAACCTGAAAACTTCGTTTGAAAGAGATTTAAGTTGAATGAGGGGGTAATCACTGAAACCGACGCATATCTTGAATAGTTCGATAAAGCTTACCATTTTGGAAAAATGAAAACATTTGAATTTCAGTGAACTAATGTAATGAGTTACAAGGAAACTACTTTGAAAAATAAAATAATTTTTCTTGTTTAGGCTCACTAATTAGTTATGCCTTATGTAAAAAAAAACTCTTCATTAAAACAACTGAGACACTTTATTGATTAATTTGTCTTTTGCATACAACAAATCGTATTAAACAATCAAGCTCTAGATGAATATTATTGAATATGTTACTTTTAAAATATCTCTCGGAATTTTGGTTCAAATGTACGTTACGAACAGATAATCAAGTATGTAGGAAACATAATACTCGTATTATGTTCACATTTTGTAACTGTTAAGGTCCTATAACTAAAGGAGTTAACTGTATACTGACTTAAAAATTAAATCAAGGGACAAAAAAAAAGTAATTATTTCTATTGTTAAACCACATTACTATAATATGCACATAATGACTACGCAATTATAGTAAATTAACAATACACATCATTATCTCTTTCTTGTTTTTCAATCATGACAATACTTTAATGAGCTTCATTACATATCTGCATGCCACAGAAGATGATGGTGTACCAGATGACGTTATTGTTTAGTTGCACAGAATTCCTTGATTGCTTGTATACAGTATCAAAAGTACGTTTTATCTATTAATACTTGTTCTCGGGACGTCGTATAATTCAAATTTCAATCAATTAAAAAGTTAACCTTCTCTTATTCGCAAGGTCATCAATGAGAAACTGCATTAATTATTTACACGTCTTTTAGGAAGAAAATTGATTTTTTCATGAATCTATTAAGGGAATTTAAAGACTTATGTCATAGCGAAGATTGAACAAATTTGTGTAGGAAAGTCTTAAAGTTAAATCACACGCCTGTCGAATAAAATTACAATACCTTTCATTAAACTCTGTGTGTATGACTTTAATCTAAAAAGGCAGTGCAGATGGTACGGCTGGCTTTAGGAATGACGGAAAATGATTACGTAAGCCTGAATTTAACAATGGTTGTCGGATATGATTTGAAAAGTTTTCATTGTAGGTATTACAAACACTAGTCACGCAATACCAGCTTTAAAATCCCTCAATTCAGTGTACATACATAATGCATTGTATGGTAAATATGAAATTATATGTTACTTAAGTGTAGGATTATTTATTTGAAAATTTTGACGATGATCTTTTAACGCATCACTTTTCGAAATTTTAGTGATCGATATTATGGATAGGGATCTATTTTTCCAAAATATTTTCAATGTCATGGCAGCTTCGATTTTTTCGACAGTGGATGCCAATTTTCTTACATTAAATAGAATACCTGTAGATTATCGATTACTAACGTAACCCTGTTAATGGCAAGTTAAATGATGTGGCATGTCATGGGTATGAATACATCACCATCGATATCTCTTCTTGGAAATGAGTTACGTAAATCAACTTTATGATTCCAAGGAAATCCATACCAAACACCGACATATTCAACATATTTCTACAAATTCTAGTCCAAGAAATAATAATGATAAACATTTTATTTTAGAAAGAAAGAAAAGAGTTTAGTTTAGGAAAATGTCTACATGAGGTTCTGTTATCAATTTTACACATAAATCGGACTATTCGTTTCTAGTAAATAAAGATTTTCTGAAAAGTAGCTAACGATCCGCAGGCGGTAATTGCGTATGATATCATTAAGTATGTGTATCGTTTCTTGATATTTTTTGTGACTGAAGAATCGATATACTTTGTCTTATCTTGGTTTAAGTAAAGTTTGTTAAAAGTGAACCATAAATGTACATCATGTGTAAGTGTATTTGCCTTTATTTTTTTTTTAATTTTATTAAATTCAATTAAATCCAAGTATAAGAATGGACTTAACGATCTAAAGTTTGGTACTTTTGGATACATTGGCTTTCGCAGTTGAATATCTTTTGTTTTTTTAACAAAACAATAATGATCTGTAGATTATAACTATGTAAAAATGACATATTTGTTACTGTTGCTAAATAAAAGGCTAATAAGACACACTTAACCGCTATAAAGCTTGAACATACGCGATTTTAATAGTAGCAGAATGTCAATAAAACATTAACATAAAAGTCAAGTGAAGTATGCATTGGCTTTCTACTTTATTTGGAAAAAAAAACGCCTATGTCCTCCATAAGCAGCTCACTGTTATCGACAATGACGTCTTGTATAGTCGTTTTGACGTACCATTTTTAAATGGTAATAACTTCCACTTGTCTTATTTGTGCGTGCTACGCCGAGACGGCGCAAGTATGAGAATAAAATTAAGGTTAAATATTGAATCAATATTTCTTCTCTGATCTGACACAAAAACCTTATTAATAATAAATACCACGCCCCATGTTTCTGCGATTAACGAGGACCATTTGTATTTACGACGACGATCATTACGCACTGTAGCACAAATTAAATCCATACCTTGTTACTGGTCTTTAAGAAAGCGTGGCTTGAACGCATTAGGAATTAATTCGTTTTGGTCATACGCTTGTATGCGCCGAATTATAGCAGAAATACACTACTGCTTGTAAGTTTAAATGAAATGCAAGAAAGTCGTAAAGTAAAACAAGTAAGTTGATATATCAATATATTATTTCGAATAGCGTTCACGTTAAATTGGTTTGCAATACTATTCATCGTAAAAATCTAAATTGTGCAAAGGAAAATATCTCTTCCTTTTTTTTTTCATTAAAATAACCGCCTTTCCAAAATGCTACTTTTCTAGTTGGGAGTGATTTTCGCAATTCGCAATTCCATAGAATTGCAATCCGGGCTCTGTGGTGGCCACTCTATAAATGTAAGAATACCCGTTTGCATTTTAGCTGCTTTTACAGTATGTTTAAGATTGTTGTCGCTTTGAAACATGAATCCTACACCAATTCCTTTCCATTCTTTGGTGTACCACGTTCTTGTAAAATGCTTGAATAAACGTCATTTGTTGTTCCACTCCATACCATATCGCCATCATGGCAAATAGTTTTGGTTATACATTGCATTTCGTTTGTTCTCCAAATCAACGAAATCTAGGCACCAGATACTCAAACCATACGGCTGAAATTTTGACTTATTGGTGTCTAATTTTTGTAGTATTTAGTCGACTTTTTGCTTTTCTATTTATGGTAAGTAAAATCCACTGATCTGCGACTACTGCCTCGGTAAGGCTACGATTTTAATCTTAGGAACAGATACTTGCTCCTTGCAGTAATTACTCCTGTTCGGGTTATTTTGTACTGTGTATTATTGTATTAGATTAGGTAAA